>CM060078.1:12537206-12702206 GCA_030533445.1 Cyprinodon diabolis | reverse complement strand
GGCCAAGCCCAGCTCCTGAAAAACAACCCCACACCATAATCCCCCCTCCACCAAACTTTACACTTGGCACAATGCAGTCAGACAAGTACCGTTCTCCTGGCAACCGCCAAACCCAGACCCGTCCATCAGATTGCCAGATGGAGAAGCGCGATTCGTCACTCCAGAGAACGCGTCTCCACTGCTCTAGAGTCCAGTGGCGGCGTGCTTTACACCACCGCATCCGACGCTTTGCATTGCACTTGGTTATGTATGGCTTGGATGCAGCTGCTCGACCATGGAAACCCATTCCATGAAGCTCTCTGCGCACTGTTCTTGAGCTAATCTGAAGGCCACATGAAGTTTGGAGGTCTGTAGTGATTGACTCTGCAGAAAGTTGGCGACCTCTTCGCACTATGCGCTTCAGCATCCGCTGACCCCGCTCCGTCAGTTTACGTGGCCTACCACTTCGTGGCTGAGTTGCTGTCGTTCCCAAACACTTCCATTTTCTTATAATACAGCTGACAGTTGACTGTGGAATATTTAGGAGCGAGGAAATTTCACGACTGGATTTGTTGCACAGGTGGCATCCTATCACAGTTCCACGCTGGAATTCACTGAGCTCCTGAGAGCGACCCATTCTTTCACAAATGTTTGTAAAAACAGTCTGCATGCCTAGGTGCTTGAATTTATACACCTGTGGCCATGGAAGTGATTGGAACACCTGATTCCAATAATTTGGATGGGTGAGCAAATACTTTTGGCAATATAGTGTATATTAGGGGTGGAACGGTTCACAAAATCCACGGTTCGGTTCACGGTTTCGTGGTCACGGTTTTCGGTTCGGTTTGGTTCGGTATATGTTTATTGTTACACCGAAAAATAAAAAAAATTATTAAAATGTATGACATTTTTTTTTTTAATGAAATGAATGAAAAAATCCCAAAAAATTAATGAATAGTAATTATTTTTAATGATTCGCAGAAACCATGGATCATTTCATTTCCGATCTATTTTGCTGCTTTAAATGTAATCATCTGGCGCATGCTCTCTACGGTCTCCAAGGAACTCAGAGCGGAGCGGACGGGAGCCACAGTGGAGGCTGTAGGCTTTGCTTTGTGCAGGCGGAGCGGCGCGCTAACGGAGTATGAGGGATTTCGGGGTTAGCATGACATGTTGATCATGTTGCTGTTAGCATAAACAAAATGTCTTGCACAATGCTTGCACACTGTTGCACTTTTATCCACAACTTTCTTTCCGCCGTCATCGTAGGTCACTCTAAATGCAAAGTGGTCCCATACAGCAGACCTATAAAGTGCTTCTGGTGCGTCTTCCAACTCCTGTTCTTTCCCACTCGCCATACCCACACAATTCTCCACAACAACTGATTTTTTCTGCTACACCCGGCTACCCTGCTTCGCTTCTTCTTCTTGTTTACTACTGGTGGTTGGCTTTGGTCGCAGTACCGCCACCTTCTGCTCTGGAGTGTACACGCATGAACTGAACGCAACACACGCGAACCGAACCGAGACAGTCGAACCGAACGGTTCGGACGGTTTTCATAAAGCGTTCCATCCCTAGTATATATTTATGTGTGTATATATATATATATATATATATATGTACTTATTTGTTATTTTTGTGTTTATGCTTTGTTTCCTTTCAGTTCGTGAGTTGAAAAAGCTTTTCCTATATATGATGATGATGATAATGATATATGATAATGATGGTGCGCCTTTATGCAGGGGGTAAACGAGCAAGTAGGGTACTAAGGTTAACTTAGCTTGTACCTCCCAGCGAAGTGTTGAAGCAGTGAAGAAAAGTCCAAGATACAATGTGTCAAAAAGGATTAAAGTCGTAACAAAGTCGTAACATTACAAGATTAAAATCATAAAATTAAGACAATAAAGTCGGAGAAATGACGAGAATAAAGTCGGAATATTTAGTAAATAAAGTTGTAAAATTATGAGAATAAAGTCAAAAAATTACAAGAATAAAGTTGTAATATATAGGGAATAAAGTCCTAAACTTACGAGTTATATTTTATGACAACTTTTACAAGAAGCACTTACTTCACTAAAACTTTTTTTCTCGTATTGTTACGACTTTATTCTCAAAATGAAAAAAAAAAAAATAAATCTCTAACCTGGCCCTAATACTCCGTCGTACTAAAGACTATTCAGGACAGACGCTCGGTGAAAACAATGCTATTATGATTCATCTGGATAAATAATGACTATCCACCATTGAACACGATAACTAACTAAGCTAAAAGTAGTTTCTACGAGGAAATGTTTCTTTGTCTTCACGTGTAACTTGATTAGTTGATAAACTGCTATCAGATCCCAAAGCGCTGAGGTAGACTGGTTCATTCAGTGCAGTGCTACCAGTGGCCTTTAGGGGGCGCTTAACCTGGATTTTACAGGTCCAGCGCCTCCTGGTGGCCAAAAAGTACATAATATATGGTTGTAGTTGTAACCTGGTAAATTCTTAAAAGGTGTAATGATTTTGAATACCTTTGAAAAGCACTGAAAGTGTTACATTTTCACTTTGCTCAACATGAGCTCCAACTGAGGATTCGGATCCTTCCTGATTATCCAGATGGTCTCCAGTTTGTTTTGCCAATAATAGCATGATACTCTAATGACAGGTTTAGTAGTATAATCACGGCATCAGTTATGCTGGGCCCTGTGGTTCGACTCACACTCACAGCAGCGACAGATGGCTGGCAGCAACCATCACAGTGAGTCTGAAAAAGAAAAAAAAAACACAGCAGCATAAACCCAGAAGGGTCTAGACTTTTTATATCCTGTTTTGGTTTAATACCTGCTTCTTTTAGTGGGTATAAATACAATATTGTAAAGTATTTGTCATCTATTGGCCTCTCAGCTGGACCTGTACTGGGTGGATTTTGTTCCATTATATTGCAAAGAACATTTAAAAAATAAAATACAATCCAAAAAAGAAACTTTGAAAAATGTTTTAACACAAAAAAAGGTTTTTATAAGTAACTTTGTTTTCTTAATTTAGTTTTTTTTTTCATGTTTTAAATTTTCAAATTTTGTCTTTAAAAAATATTTTACACATGATATATTTTATTTTTTCAGATTTTAAATATATTTATTTTTTTTATTTCTCATTTTGTATTTGAGTTTTATGTATTTTATTCTTTTCAAATTGCGTTTTTCAGATCTCTTCCACTTGGGGGCGGACTTTCCTCTGGAACTAAGATTGAAGACGCATTTCCATTGGTCCTAATGGATGTTAGCAACGTTTAGCATTTTTATTTTAGCATGTTTATTGGTCAAGAGCAAATATTGGCTTCAAGTGAACAGAATGTGATCCGCAAAAAGAAGTTTGTAAAACTCGATCTGAAAAAACAGAACATAAAAAAAAAATTAAAAAAAAACTAAACCAAAGGAAAAAAGGAGAAAAATTAAATTAACATTTAATAAAAAGAAAAAATTCTAAAAAAACAGATTTTATTTACAATTTACTTCCAATACGTGTTTTGATCAAGACATTTTTCCAAGTTTCATTTTTTTTTTTCAAGTTTTCGAATTACAAAATGTGTTTTTTATTTTTTTTTATTCATTTAAAGCTACAGTGTGTAATAATTACAGGGATATACAGTCAGAAATGTAATATATTATACATAACTATGTTATTTATCATCATTTACGAGCTCAGCCTCTTAACCTTAATATTTGCGTTGCCTTAGAATTCGTTATTTATAATTACATAGGAGCGGGTCTCGCAGCCATGGAGGCAGACATCTTTGCGCTACGGCAGCGCAGAGCCAACAAACTAGCGATTGCGAGATCGCCAAAATGTCATAACGATGTAGAAAAAATAACGGGTATATTTATTATCTTAAGTCTACATGAAATCCATACCCTACACAGACTAATGAAATACTATCTGTAAAATTATCTATGTAAACAAACCTCATCACTTGAGAAGGTAGGTGATGCAGACGTCGTGGAAGACATTTTGTCCCGTAACGCTCACCGTACTGTTGGGGGGGAGAAGCGGTGGGGGGGAGATGTTCATGTTGCTGCAGTCTGACCGCTAGATGTCGCTAAAAGTTACACACTGTAGCTTTAAAAAACATGTTCTTTCATGGCGACTAACACACACTAACAAAATTCACTCCATAGACAAAGTGCCATATTCATCCTCCAAACCATGCCCAGTAAGCAGGATGGTTAGTGGATGCTTTACATCTAAGCAGTCCTCCTAATGGCTGCTTTGAAGTGGTGTTTACAGTATATTTGCATGTTGTGTTTGTTTTTGACACGTCCCTCTGTCTTGTAGCCAGAAAAGCAGGAGGACGGGACAGTGACAGGGAAGGACAGATGGAGACAAAAACTGCTGTCTGCCATGGCTGCAGGAGTACCGGTACCGTTAACCCCTTCCTCTCCTCAGCATGCTGTCCTTCTTTTCCCTCTTCTCCACTTCTCCCCTTTCTGCTCCCTTTTACTTTTCTTCTGTTTTTCGCCTCTGTGGTCCTCTCTCCTCTTCCCCTTTCACCCCTTCTCCTTTCCAGCAGGCTGCTGTCTATCTGTTCTTCTCTTCCTGTCCCATCCTCTGGCTGCAGAAGTTTCATCTTCTCAGGTATCTGTTTCTTTGTTTTCTTCTTTTTGGCTGACTCTTCAGCTGCAAGGCCAGATGTTTTACTCAAATTAAGTTCTTATATTTTGTCAGGCTCAGAACAAAAGGACCCAGTATTCGAGGCGGAAAGAGAGTTAGACTTAATAAAACTTTTATTTATTACGGAACTGTGGAGAACAGCGTCGGCATCTAAGGCAGAAACCTCTGCAGGAGGAGACAACAGGTTAATGACCTGGTCTTATAGTTAAGTCCGAGCCCAGAGGATCAGGCTGGGTCCAGCCGGTAGGCTGCCAACGAGACGCTGCCAATGCTGATATCTTGGAGGTTGGAGGACAGGCAGGAGATCAGATCCAAGCAGACGATGGAAGGGAGGATAATCCAGGGGGCAAAGCCAAAGCTGGTATCAAGGACGTGTTCAGTTGTCGAGGAGATCATAGATCCGAAGAAGTACTGACGGGAAATTCAGGACAGTGTCAGGACAGTGTCAGGAAACAGTTCCAGGTTCAGTAAAGGGGCAGAATCCAGTAGGAGTCCAAAGACAGGTCAGGCAAACAGATCAGACTGGGAAGCGGTAGAATCAACGGCAGAACAGGTCAGAATCAGGCAATCAGAAAACACAGGAATGCCAGATAACTCTCACCAAAGGTTCAAATAATCTGGTACTGATGACTGGTTGAAGGCTGGTTAAGTAGAGGCTGAAGCAGGTGGATCAGATAAATGATAATGAGAATTTGTTAAAAAGACCTAAATTGTGTTTTTACCTCCCCAAAAATAATAAGAGTACTAAACTATAATGTGTTAAAGGTTAATAATGTATTTCCTGACAACATAAATGCCTTAAAATCCCTTCTGTTTTATCACTCTGTGCCTGATCTGTTCCGAAAATGGGATCCTACGCTACTTTTTTGGCTTTGGATTTAAACATAAATCTATTCTTTTTAAGCTTTATGTTTTCTTTTTGTGTTGACATTATGGCATATAGTGTGTAAACTAAAGAAACAAACAACTAAAATAAAGATAAACATGGTTTAATCATATTTTGCTGGACTGCTCTGGGCATGTCCGATGATGACGTCACAAAAGCAATTTAACAAACAGAGAAAATGAATGAAACAAAAGCATCAAAACTATCTCAAAAAAACATTAAACGTTTTTTAAAGTTGTGTATTAGCATTCTACAAATACACACCTGTACATATAATTCATGTAATTATTAGCATTAATTTCATGAATTATGGAAACCCGGATGTGTATCTGGTTGCACAAATGAGCCGATGGTACGGATCATGCTTCTAGGACGGATTGCGTAGTGACAGCTTGAGCAGCATGGTTTATCATTTCACCGAGCAAAGTGGAAGCACAGTACACCTCTTTGCGAGCTTGCGTGTACGTAGTGTTCAAAGTTTAACTCTGACAACAGCACTTTATTGCTTACAAAAAACACAGTTGCTAGCGGTACAGGAGAAGAACAATGCAACAGTAGCATAAGAACAAAAGCAGCACTGTTGGTGCAAAAAAAAAACCCTGGCTCCACAGTGAAGCTTAAAAAGTTCTGACTTGTGAAAAACATAATTTTCCACAGCTATCACAATTGCAAATCTGGGTCATATACTTTGTGGAAATTCCGACTCACTCAGTATTAGCTTTACCTCAATTTTGCGTCCCAGTTTTTTTAGGATTAGGGGCCGATGTTATATATATATAATTGTTATATTCAGTGTCCTTTAGGGGCCGCTTCCACGCCTTTCAGCGCCGTTTCCACTTGAACAGAATTTGCGCACCGTGGAAAGTTTGTAACTACTCTGACACTGACTCTGTCAGTGGATGAGTGACAGCTCCTACTGTTGAGAGTTTGCAAAAATAAAGAGACATTTTATGATTATGATTTAGCCCATAAATATCACTGTGATTAACAGATTGTGAAAATCTTTTGGACAGAAATTACTCTTGAGTCACTCTTGAATTTCCCCAAGAGGCTTCGAAACAGTTGTAAACGACGGTGTTTTCTAATTCCTCCTGTAGCGTGGTGTTGTAAGCACGCTGCCCTGGAGCCTTCAAGAATGTTAGGCACCAGTGGGAAAAGTCTATAATTGTAGATGCTGTGTCTGCATCTCATAAAATGTAATTGAGAAACACATAAACGTTAACATTATATTTCAGCTTTATACAGAACTGCTCGAACCATGTCAGCATGGGTACCTTATGGCATTGTCAGAATTAGATTCTTATTAGCTTGCTTCACAAAACAATAAATGAAATGATCAAAAATCACAAAAAAAGAGGAAAAACATTTTCCTGAAAACCCTTTTCCTAACCATGGGCTTTGGCACAATTAAGAGGTAATTTTAATGTTTTTACGAGGGTAGCTTCTTGTGCTATAGGGACGGCGGAAACCAGGGGAACCTGATTGTTCACATAGATCATTACAGTGATACTCACAACAAATAGCAGTTTGAAAGTTTTCCAACATGCTTTTAAGCTGTTTTTTTTTTACTTCAACCTATTACTCTAGGAGTAGGGCAGTGTTTCTAATTATAGCTTTCCAATCAACATTATTTTGTGAAAAGAAATTGGAAAAGCAAGGCTGTTTAAAAAAAAATAAAACAGCAAAATCCAAGACAAAGAGAGACACAAAGTGAAAGAAACTGAGAGGCTGGGAGGAGTAGGAAGGTAGGAAGAACAACAGAGGGAGAGCGCCTGAGTGGGAGTGATGCATGCTGGGCAGGAAGCCAGGGGTAAGATTAGTGACCGTCACTATGGCGACACACAACTATACCTCTCATGCACACTTAGCAGCCTTTGGCTTTATTACCTGAGACACAAAAAAAGGTGCTGTGGGTTCCAACTAAATTAGCTTTCAAAATTCAAAGAAAACTGCAGCCGTTACTGGAAGACTTTGGATAATCAGTGAATATTCTCATCAATCTGTACAAATATAACAAATTGTTATATTCAGTGTCCTATACTGGGAACTATGTATCATTTCTACTGAGTGATGCAGCAAGAGCATGAAATGGTGCAGTTTTCTTTTGTTTCCCTCTCTGCTCAGGGAAATATTCACTTCAAATATGATTTTAGCTCTAAGGCTATATGTTTAATTTAAACCCATCTGGGTTATAAACAGTACTTGAGTTTGGGGATGGCATCCACCTTCTTAAATGATCGTCACACATACCATCCCCTGTGATATTTTATTACTGAATGTGTAAAATTTATACTATATATTAACAATATTGGCAATAATATTTTATTTAATATTTCCAGTTCAACATTTGGTGGGCTGTGCGCTTAGAAGTAGCCTGACCTACATAAATTAAATCAAATAAGTGACCTACCATGACTATGAAGCTGATCCCTGTGGGAAATGAGTCCCTAACTATGTAGGGGCAGTGACAGCCATGCCGGTCCAGGACTGACTGCAGTTCTACTGTAAGGTGCCTTGGTCAAAGTCAATGACCGGCGTACCTTAACATACCATGCATAGTGCTTTAGGTTAGTAGACTATATTAAATAGGCTATGTATGCTTCCAAAAAAAAAAAAAAAATCCACCATTACCCTTCTTTCCTTTTTTTAAAACACACTACTGGTTATAAAACAATACAGCAGGTTTTTGGAACAAAGTTTAACAATCATCCTAAAATATCAAAGGGTAAGGTGCAGCTGCAGGCGTACCAAGGCGCTGTTTTTTTTACCTAAAGTGACAAGCTGAGTGATGAAAGACATAATCAGAGACGAAGCCAAGAAGGTACCTCTGGAGGAGCTGTGAAGATTCCAAGCTCATGTAGATGATTTAGTTAATAGGAGAACTGTTAGCTAGCCTCTTATACAGCTAATTCTGTTGCAAGCTTCCATCTGTATGGACGTTAGCAACATTCAATCAGTTCATTTAATCATTATTATTTGTCAGTGTATTTAATCAGTTTTTTAGTTTCCTTTTTCTTTTCACTCCTTGTCAGATCGTGGAGGATGATTGGATTGCATGTTTGCACTGTTTTTTAATGAAAATCTTTAATCTGGAGTCATTTTGGGGGTTAATGCATCTTCTACCTGTTACAGGTGGGGATGTTCAGAAAACACCTGGCGCTAAGGCGCTGGAGGCATAGGTCTAATTGCTTATGAATCAGAAGTGGAAGGAAATCGTCTCGATACCTAAAAGTTAAACACAGGATTATTTGGAGAATTACAGAATGACTTATACTGTAGTTAGAACTCCTCTCCGGTGGTTGTGCTATTGAAGGATGTATTTAGTTTTAACACACACCAATCATCCTGTTATGACGAGAAAACGGCTTTCGTTATCTTTAGCTAATGAGAACTCGTTTTCTCAAGAAAACTAGCAAAAAGTATCGAAGGGACACGACCGCTCTCAGCTTTTTAAAAAAAAAGGAAAAACATAAACAGCTCGTTATTTTTTTATCTTTAATTGGGTTAGAAAATTAAAAAATTGCCCAAAATTGTCTGCGTTTTTCGTATTTTATTGTGTAAATGAAAAGACACGCTTGATATTTTGCGATACCTTCTCTGGACCTGAAATTTTGGTCTGAGCGCCCAGAGCCTTAAGTTTCCTATCAGCACCAATATTGGGAAGAGTTCATTGTTTAAATTTTTATTAAGATGATTTAACATGGTTAGAAATCCTTGTCAAACCAGAACAAAATCAGGGCCTTTTCTGATTTCCAGCTGTCGTCACCACGGCAACAACTCAGCATTTCCTGTCTTCACTTTGGTATGTAGACTTCAGAGTAAAAGCTTAATGGAGGGCTGTCAACATTATTGCATCTTGAGTCTTTGTAAGACCCTGAGAGAACAGTGTTGTATGTCTCCATGACGACGCTTACTTCACAGTGGGGTTTTTACACTCTGAAAAGGTTCTGTAATTAATTCAGCATAGTGTTTGAATGCAGCCATTAACAGAGTCTGAGGAATTTCTCTTGTCTTAACAGCTGAAATAACAAAAAGTGATGGTCGGCACAAAACTGAACAGTTTTGCCTCCTGTAGCAGCTAAAATGGACACTCCTAGCTATTTTAGCTATTACAGTATAACCCTTAAAACATTTTTTTGTTTCATTTAACCATTTTTTCCTAAACCTTTGAATACCTTTTTTTCTTTACTTAAAAGCAAAAAACTCTACTACAGTGAGTATTTTTGACAAATTTTAACCTGCAAAAACAACATCTCTATGCAACAAATTAATAACAACCATTATTTGATTATATTGTTTGATATATTGATTAATTAAATAATACATTTATTTTTTTTAAATGGAAAAATAGAAAAGACAAAAATGTATTTTCTTATTTTCAAATTAAAACAAAAAAACAAAGAACAAACCATACATTGATTCTCTTCATACCCTTTTTGCAAACTTTGTCTTTAAAGGTATAGTGGAGGATTTTTGCAAATTTTTGAAAAGACCAGCCCTCTTTACTTTAAAAAACAACCCATTACCCGCTCCCGAGACGGAACACCTATTAAACGCTTGTGAGAGCGTGCACGAGCCTATTTCTCCTCGTGCACGCTCTATTTAAAAGTTGCTGTTTGCATCGCTCATACAAGCTTACTTTTTTAAAAGAAGATTTGCAATTTTTCCACTATGTCAGACTCACCCCAACTCACTGAGTGAAAATGGGACGAGCACGTAGGAGGGCCTTATGTAAACATGTCACCAGAATGATTGACAATTAGGAGGACCACTTATTTTGAAGATCCACCCGGAAAAAGAACATCCTCCACTATACCTTTGGGTAAAGATAGCAAATTAACACATACTAATATAATAAGATTCTCTAAGAACTAATGATAACTGAAGAAGACTGAATGTAGAAAATAAATCAAAGGAATTTTTTCAGGGTGTTCAATGCTTTTACACACATCGCTGCAGGTTGTTACTTTATTAAATGTTTTTCAGTTACACATTATTGTACAGGATATACACCAAATTCTCTTTACTTTTAAGAGCTGCTTTATTTTTTTTAATCTCTGATGTCTGAATGGAAGATAAAGACATTTATCCACAGTTTATCCATATTTTACTTAATTTCCTGCAGCAGAGAGCAGTTATAATTATCTTTGATGCCATTGAAACTATAAATATTTCTGTTCTTTTAGAGCATGAAATGAAGCCCTTAATTAGCTGCTCGAATGATAAACTAAATGTACATTTTGATGTCATGTGTGGTTTGAAAGGAAGAATAAGAGAAGGTTGGACAAAAGAGAGGGGAAATTATCACCGGGTCTCTGTCACAGGAGCTTTGTCAGGCTTTCCCTCAGTGGACTCGACAAGCCAAATATAACACCTGACCTAATTTAATACCTCCCCCGCTAATGGCTGTCCCCACCACACACTCATTCACATTCAGACTAGAACTCCATCCACCTTGCTTTACTACTGTATGATGTGACTTAAAGTGAAACAAAAATCTAAAAGTTCAAATCTAAGCTGAATTTTCTACCTTTCTGTGCAACTTTAGTTTATTTATCTATTTCAAACTAACCTCTAAAACTATAGCAGTTTAAAAACATACATTTCTTTATCCCTGTTATCAGTTCTCATATAAATAGATAATAATGTTTGAATTTTCTCTGAGTATCCAATTTTATCTGATTGCTTGTTGTAATGTGCCTTTATGATCGCTAGATGGTGCTGTTGCATTGCGAGTTATCAGCACCTCCCTTGCTGTTCTTGCCTTTTTTAATGACAAATTTTCTGAAATCTCTGCTGATTTAAATCAGAGCACATGAGTTGACTTTAGTTTCATAAAAAATATATTTTTTTAGAGAATATTTTTTAGAATTTAGACCAATTTCTTTCCAAATATAATTAAATAAGTAAAATCTGTATTGAAGAATGTGCAGTTTTGGAGACTGCCTTTCACTTACATGTCACTGACACAGTTATACTTTTATGCATGGCTCTAGTTAGGAGATTATCTATGGAATGTAGTTCCGTCATCAAAAGAGGAACAAATAAATTAGGGATCCAAGTGTTGGCTTGAGCCACAGTGTCTTACAAAAGTATTCCCACCCCTTGTTGACTTTCTGTTAGATCAAACTACACATCTTAAGAGCTGATCTTATAAGGCTTTGCATGTAATAAAATGTGTGAAAACCTGTAAGCATGTGCTAAGTTCATCTTCATTCTGGGTGTAACATAAGAAGAGCAGCGGGTATTTTTTGCATCTGTGCCTGCAGATTTATGGAGGGAGGAATACTTACCAGCCATAAAGCAAATTAATAAATGTCAAAAGGGTTCATTTTTCTGCTGTTCTTTAATGCTGATTTCTTTTAGGGACTTCTTTCTTTTCGACTGAAATCTAAATCTTCCAATTAAATTAAACAGCAATGGCCACTGCTTTGTTGATTCAGAACTTTGTCTTATTGTTTTCTGTCTTCTGTTTTCCTTTTGTCCTCATTCAGACGGTCAATGAGAAGTTGACCTGGAAAGACCGCCTTCCTGGATACTTTATGAATATTTCCTCTATTCTTTTCATGGTAAGTAAAGACTTGGTCTTAGTTTCTACTGTTGTTTTTTTCTCAGCTTGTAAGGTAATGAACACATTTTTAGATGATGTCTTTAGAATCAATATCTACGAGTTATTTCTGATATCTTCCCCATATCTTTCCCTTGGTGCTAGTTTGGACTGACGTTTTCAGCTGTTTTTGGTGTAATCGTCTACCGGATCACGGTCTCAGCCTTGATGGCGATGAGTCCGGACCCTGAAACAAAGTCCAACGTTCGGGTGACGGTTACGGCTACCGCCGTCATCATCAACCTCGTCGTCATCCTGATCCTGGATGAAATCTATGGCGCTGTGGCACTGTGGCTAACTGAGCTAGGTACGGAAATGCCAGCTGGATGTTTTGTCTTGTGGTTCTAAAGAACCTAAAACCTAAATACACACAAAAAAACAACACAAAAATGACTGTTGTACCGATACCAGTATCGGTCGGGCCCAATCCAGCACTAAAATGTTGGTATCGGTATCGCGATACCAATTAGTAGGGCACCGATACAATTTTGAGAACCAAAAGTTTATTCCACTATTGTTACCCATTCCAGGTATGCAATAAAAACTTCTACTGGATTCACTTTATATTAGTCTTTTTCCTGCTTCACAAAGGTAGGCAGCAGCTTGACAAAGTCATGATGGAAATTATTTTACATCCAATGGTATGCAGTTCTTCATATACACACACACATCAATTTCAAACAGATGGTATCGGTATGGTATCGGTCTCGGCCAATGCTGTACAGCCAGGTATCGGGCCACAACACTACAAAGAATACATAATACAGTGTGAGGTAGTATTCATGCTGCTGTTATTGGTCCCTGTCATCCTCTGTCCTCCTGTTACACCTCCTTCACCCAGAGAGGAGTTGTACAGTCTTGATGGCGTATGGGACAAAAGAGTTTTTCAGTCTGATGGTCTTGCACTTGGGAAGAAGCAGCCTGTTGCTGAACAGGCATCTTGTCCTTGAGGACGATGTGCAGAGGGTGACTGACGTCATTCGTGATGCTCTGTAGTTTGTCCATAGTCCTTCTTTCTGCCACCATCAAAACAGAGTCCAGTTTAATCCCAACTACTGAGTTTCCTGCAGATGTTGAATGATCATAGCCTTCTCAGCAATTATCTTTCTGTGTAGATCTATATCAACTTATAATCTATTATGGGACATATAGTTAGGACTCAGAGAGAGTCAAGAAGTCGTCACTATGTCGTGTATTTGATCTGTCCAGCCACTGAACCAGTTGAGTCCAATCTGGTTTAACCTGTGCAGATCAGACTCACCTGGCTCAGTAGCTGGATAGATCAAATACACGACATAGAGATGACTTGTTGACTCCAGATCCGCTATCTCTGTTAGCACTTGAAAATGATCCGAATGAAGGAAATCAGCTGATTGAGGTCTTTTAGAGAGCCGTGATATGACAGATCAGCTGAGACAACTGGCCCAGATTAGGTATGAAGGCAAAATAAATATAAACTAGTGCTGTCAAAATTATCGCGTTATTATTGCGTTAACGCGAGGCCATTTTAATGGCGATAATTTTTTTAACGTGAGATTAACGCTATGTGGTTTTATGGTACAATTTTCCAAGTACATCCCGCTGCAGCTTGCGGGAAGGCGGGGCTATTTTCCCCCAGTCTATACATTTTCCATAGGCTTCGAGAGCGGAGCTCCTCAAGGGAAAAAGACGCTCATACACTGGGTGGCGCTAGTGCCTTTTCTTTAAGCCCCACCACCAACAAACAAGTTGAGTGTCTGGTGCCTAGTAGCAACCTGAAATACGCTGAGAAAACAGATTACTGAGGTGAAATGGAATCTGCTACGGCACTCTTGCTGTCTGTACGCCACAGGTCAGTATCGTGGGTGTGTGTGTGTGTTCTCATTTTTGTTAAGAGGCTGAAAAGTAACTTTCTAGAGCATAGACTACCTCCATCTAGTGATGTCGGTCTATTGATTTTGATGTATTTATTGAAAATTGTTCATTATTATCTTGGTTAATTAACATCTAATGTTAACTCTACTACATTTTATAGCAGTAGGGTAAAATGCTTGTCTTTGTTCAAAAGACTGTATTGACTGTAAAGACTGTCTTTTACATCAGCCTGCTTTCAGGGCCTTTTTTTTGGCTACATATTTGTTATTTTTTGCTACATGCCTCCCCATCTTCTTGCCATATATTTCTATGGCATAAATCAGTGTCTGTGACCTGTTTTCATTAAAAAAAAGAACATTGGCACAAACCTAGCCTGTATGTATTTTTTGTATGTCATCGAGAGTATTTAAATGATTTTCAATCAGAAAAAAAATGTGCGATTAAAATGTGATTAATCGCGAGTTAACTTAGGCATTGATGTGATTAATCGTGATTTAAAAAATTTAATCGATTGACAGCACTAATATAAACACAAACAACTTATTTCAATTGTGGCTGTGATTAGATCTTTTTATTGACTACTGATTGCAGCATTTCTCCTAGTTAACTCACCAGCAGAGACTAATAACCTGAAACACCATAGAGTGTAATTGGCTGCTAAACTTTTTTTAAATTAAGATAAAAGCAAGAGAGCGTGCATTGTGGATATAAAACTAGCAGAGTGGCCAGTACAACACAGGGACTGGTAAAAAATATATTAACACACACACTTAAAACCTTGTTATAAACATTTGTCTTACATCATGTTTCTTCTCTTCTTGGAGAGTGATTAAACTTTGATGTTTTCATGCTCCAGCTGTCTCATCAGACATCCCCAGAGGTTTCAACAGCATTTGGAGAGGTTAAAACTTAAAGAAAATAGCACTACTTTAAACTAGTTCCAACTTGTGTTGGGAAAGAGTATATGCCTCCTTTATTCAGTTATTTTTCACACAAATCATTTGAAATGAATCCTATTTTGGGTTTGTTTCTCCAGCTGCAACCTTGACTGATACTGCTTCACATGTAGAATCAACGAATCACTTAAATGGAACCTGTCTGACAACACGAAGCAGGACAGAATACTTCAATATTTAACTTATCATGTCCTGATCTAAAGGAGTTAAATAGCAAAAGGACACAATTATTGGCATGTTTCTGTCTGGAAATGTTTAAAATGCAAATATGATCTAAAAAAAAAAAGGACATTTTCTTAAATTAGGTATATTTACCTTTAATATGAACAGGTAAATAAGATGATATGCCATTGGAAAAAACAATTTACTCTTATTAGAAAATATGCACTTGAAATAAGACAATGCAATTGCTTTTTTAATTTCAAATGTAAATTGTCTTGTTCCATTGGCAGCGGAAGTGTCTCACTTACTTCCTCAATTTAAAAAAAGCACTTATTTAAGACAAAAATACTTATTTAGATAACATTTTTCTTGCAATGTACAAAACTCTTTCCAAAGCAGGGGTGGGGAATATGGGGTAATATAACTATCAATATAAACATATGTGTATATATATATATGTCCCAATTTGTGAATGAAAGTCAGCCATAAAATTTAGAGTTTTTATTTTTTCTTTGATGTGACATCAGATCTTCATCTGTGATAAAACAAGTTCAGAAGTTATGAATACAAATGAGAAAGTTACAACTTTGCCACCATATAAGTGTTTTTCACAAATTCACAAATTTACAGATACAAATCCAACATCTACAAGTACAAATCCCTAATTCTTATTTGTTCATCTATGATTTGGAGTCATAGATTTGTTACTGTACTCATAAATATGTGATTAATATTCGTAAATTTGTTATTTATGCAAAAAGTCAGATTCTTTTTTGTAAATTTGTTTTTTCTATTCATAAAACTGTGATCTGCACAATTAGCTTGTAAATTGCACTCATGATTTCTGATTCCTATTTTTGTATTTTTTATGCATACTCATTGATTTGTGATTCATGTTCATAAATTTGTGATTAATGCCCATAATTTTGTCATTGATGCTTGTAAAATTGTAATTCTTTTTCATAAATTGGTCATTCCTATTCAGAAATTTGTGATTTTAACTTGTAGTTTGGCAAAATTACGAGTTTCATAATATTAATTAAAATGTATTGATCCCACAATGGAGAAATCTACCTCTGCATTTAACCCATCTCCTTGTGGAACAGTGGGCTGCCATTGCTGGGAAGGAGTGTAGGGGTTAGTCGCCCTTTATAGGGCCCTCAGTGAAATATTTTGAAAATCAAAATTTCAAGCTGGTAAAGTTATTGGAATCCAGGACAAGACCTTATTACCTTTGTAACATTAAAAAAATATGGATATTTTGATGGCAAAAATTAATATGAATGCAATAACAAGAAACACCAACTTTCCTGAATATATTAAGAAAAATTACAAAAGTGCTTCTAGAAGAAATTCATTAAAAACACTCTGAGAGTGAAAGAAACACATTTTTTTTAGGTACAACATAACCTTAGAGGCATTAATGCTGATACTGGCACTTACATTTTTTAGTTTATGAACCTAAATATAATTTAACTAGGCTTATTAACTTTTTAACTTTTCAATTAGCTATTTACCTTTTCTTCTTGACTTACGTTTTTTTCAAATTAATCTACAGTAGGTAATATATCATTCAAGGGCTCATCTAATTGGTCAAATGCCAACATGAGATGTACAGCATGTAGCAGTATCTTTGCTGAATAGCTGGATAAAGATCTTGTGCTTCTAGATCTCACTGAGTGACGAGGAGACTCCATTTGTAATGGTTATGCAATTGATCAATAACTGTAACTTGCCCTGTAAAGGGTTAAAGGTTTTGCTCAGGGCTTCAGAGTGTAGATTGTGGGGATCGAACCAGATTCTTGCAACCTTCTAAGAGCACAAGCGCACTTCTCTGACCAGTAGTTCAACACTCCCCCTTCAAAAGAAAAGATTTGCAAAACCATATCTGCACCCGACCATCATGTTTTTCAGCCTTCCATCCAGTTCTACGTTAATAAGTTAAAGCTTAGTCAGTGATGCACGATTCTGAGCTCCAATCAGGGTCAGTAAATACACCATATTTACTCAGCATGACATGGATATATGGACAGGTGTTAATCATGGCATGGCGAAGAAATTAAAAAGGCGATGCTGGATGTCGCATTTTTAAGAGAAGTGAACAAACAATAGCTTTTCTTTTAAAGTTAACAGCAATGTTGTGTGTTTAGTTTGAGGCGCGGCAGTGATAGAACCATGATGCTTATTTTATGGTTTTCAAAACCTTTGTTGTTGTTGACGTAAGCTGAAAAAAATTTTTTTTTCACGCTTTCATTTAAAGCGGGGAGAACACAAAGGCCCGTCTGAGATTTGGTAAAAAAAAATATCCCTGAGACTTTTGACAAAATATCCTGAGGCTCAATAAGACAAAACTGGAAAATTTTAATACAACGTTACACCCTGGAATGATCTATTGCTGCTCTTTGGTTGCTTTACACGATCAATGGAACCACAAATCAACCAGAAAATCTGAAAGGAGAAAGTCTGACGATTAGCCTGTAGGCTGAGGCTATAGATTGTTGTTATACAACAGAAGCAATCAACATCTCTACAGTATTTAGAATTTAAGTATTAAGCTTCTGGAGGAGACTAGTTAAAGTCTGAACTTTAACAAATTCCTTTTATAGTGTCACATTTGTTCTACCATTCTTGCAGGCAAAGAACCTGTTTTGCAAATGGAAATAAAACAAAAAATGAACCAGAAATTTTGTTTTTTTAACATTTTTTCTATAATTTCTTTTCAAATATTATTCTTACAAACTTAATGTTTTTTTTTTTTACAGATCTTCCTTTTTTTATTTGAGCTTGAACTGATCAAACTTGTTCTGAACCAAAAAAGCAGAAAACAATAAAAAAAAGTAAAATAAAAAAAAAATAAAAAAAGAATCAGAGAAAACCGAAAAGCTACTTTCAAAAGATAAAAAAAAAATGTATTTACAAAATATGTTCATTTCATGCAACAATACTGGAGCAGAATTCACTCCATACTTTTTCACAGCACTGTGCATGCTTACGTTTTTGCTATTCTTCTATTCTTCGTTTTTTTTCTTTTGCTATTTGAAGGGTTCTAAGTGTCCTTAAACCTCTACATCATTTATACCTGAACTCTTTTTCAGAGATTCCAAAAACAGAAACCACCTTTGAAGAGCGCCTCATCCTGAAGGCCTTCTTACTGAAGTTCATGAACGCATACGCTCCCATATTCTACGTGGCTTTCTTCAAAGGGCGGTAAGCCGTGAGTCCTCTGGGAAGCTATGTGTCGCCAATAAACGGAATGTGTTAAATAGCTTCTGTTTATTTGTCTCTTTAGGTTTGCTGGTCGACCTGGAAGTTATGTGTACGTCTTCAACGATTATCGGATGGAGGAGGTTTGTTTCCGCTTCGGCTAAACGGATCAAGCACACTGTGATCCTCCATGACGGGGGTGTAAATGATACTCTGTGTTTCCCTTAGTGTGCTCCAGGAGGCTGCCTCATTGAGCTGTGCATCCAGCTCAGCATCATCATGCTGGGGAAGCAGCTAATCCAGAACAACATCTTTGAGATCGGCATCCCGTGAGTCCACCGCTTTCTTTTTACTTTGTTTCATCACAGATACTGGAAGAATTTTGCTTTATTTCAGACTTAGACTTAGACAGATTTATTTGTCATTTTGTTTACACAAGTGTAAAACAAAAAGAAATTACAACAGCTCTCTGGACAATTTCATTTTTTAAAGTGTAGTAAAAATAGTAAAAAATATATATTATAACAGTAATATAAACAAATGACTATAAATTTACAGTTCTAACATTTTCAGTTCTTTTAATGATAAAATATAATAAATATAATAAAATACAATAACCCATTTTACAAAACATTCAGCAGTCTAATGGCGTTGGGGAAGAAACTGTTATGGAATCTTCTGGTCCTGCATTGAATGCTGTGAAGCCTCTTCCCAGAGGACAGCAGGGAGAACAGTCCATGGTGGGGGGGTGAGGGGTCAAAGATGATGTGACGGGCTCGGGACACGCAGCGCTGGGATGAAATGTCTTTAATGGAGGGAAGAGGAGCCCCACTGATCCTCTCTGCTGTTTTCACCTTCTTCCAGTCTGAGGCGCAGCAGCCTCCACACCACACAGTGAGACAGCTGGTCAGAACGCTCTCCATGGTGCTTCTGTAGAAGGTGGTGAGGATGGGTGGGGGCAGGTGGGCTCTCCTCATCCTCCGCAGAAAGTCCAAGCGGTTCTGTGTCCTTTTGACCCTTGAGGTGGTGTTTATATTCCAGATGAGGGTGTCTGTGATTTGCATCCCAGGAAAAAGCTGAACTAAGTCCAGGAACAGCATCCGCACGTGGGTGTTCTTCTCCTCCAGGTGTGCCAGGCTCAGGTGGAGAGCAGCAGAGATACATCTGGAACGGGTTGAATGTTGGCGGCAGACTGGAGACGATGTGTTCTTTAACCAGCCTTTGAAAGCACTTCATCATGATGGGAGTCAGTGCGACAGGCCAGTAGTCTTTGAATGAGGTGGCCTGAGGCTTATTTGGGACTGGAATAATGGTGGCAGACTTGAAGCATGCTGCCACTACATATCGGTCCAGCAAGGTGTTAAAGATGTCTGTGAGGACACCAGCCAGCTGATCTGCACACTCCTTATACACCCACCCATCTATGTTATCAGGCCCTGGGGCCTTCCTCAAATTGGCTTTACTCAGAGTTTTCCTCACCTCAGCTACATCCAGGTTTAGTGTCTCCTCCCCCTGGTGTGGAACGGCTTTCACTGCTGGAGAGAACTTGTTCAGTCCATTTAGGAAGTCAGTGTTTGCTGCATCTACTGGGGGGGAGGGTGTGTTGTAAGTGTGTTGTGATCATCCGAATGCCTTTCCACATCCTCCTGGTGTTGCTGTCATCGTGGAAAAGATCCTGGATCTTCTTGTTTAAAAAAAAAAGCCTTTGTTCCGTATTAGACATCTATAATTTCAGTACATTCATATGAATAAATAACTATGTTTTTTCAGTCTGTGGTTAAAATACTGAAAGGTCAAATAAGTTGGGATGTTCCACTTGATGGTCTCACTGCTGCCACCCTCTGGTTTGGAGGGGAATAATTCTTGGTTTTTAGTTTGTGAATTAGGATCACATTAGAACCACAAATCACCTGATAGGGGCGGTCACGGCCCCCCCGACCCCCCTTCTAGCTCTTCCCATGCATCTTTCCAGCATTGTATCACTGCAGACAAAGAGCATGTATGACTGAATGTTCAGGTTGATGCTTACTACCTGATAGAATCTGCAAACAGGACTTTTTTTTTCTTTTCTGGGCCTGTTTCCCACTAAAGCAGCTTTACAGTTTGTGGTGGTGGATTCCTGCAGCTCCTACATGGTCGCTCACAAAACCGTGCAAGATTCTTGTTGATAACATTTCCTCTGTTCGCCGTTTTGTCTAATTATAGCTCAGTTTTTACAAGCAGAACCAAAGGGTCAGAGGTCAGCTGTGTTTATAACATCCCTCAGCCTTAGGCGCCGCTGTTACTGTTTGCTATGAGCGCAGGTTAACCCCTGTGACCCGTTTGATTGGCCTCATCAAAGGTTCCAGTGTGTTCGATCAACGAGCCGTGACCCACACAGCGCGACCTTGTACTTTCCCTCAAGTGGACCGCGTCACATTCATTTGCTTTATAGCTTTCACACCTGGCAGGGAGGCGGCGGTTTCCCCAGGAGCTGTTTGCTGCTCGGGTTGAGGAAGATGTCTTGTTTAAAATGAAATCCACTCAGAAAGTTGACTGATTGGGGTCGTTTCTAGTTAATAGGAGCCAGGAGATCATCACAGCCACTTAGATTTAATGAACCGATGGCAGGCCAGCTGTACGTTTAGGAAAGTTAAGCCAAAGATCCAAAATGTTCTAGTAGTTGAGGCAGTGATTGAGAGCTTCCTCACATTATGATGCTGCCACTATTTTACAGCAAAGGGACGGTTTGTTTTGCCTGAGAATTCTTGAATATAAACAGATCCTCACCAGATACAGCTGGATTATATAGATATATTTGCTTCAATATTATTGTTTTAAAAGCAAGGAAACACCTTTATAATACAGGAAACTTGAAAAACATGTTTTATAAACAGAAGTTAAAAAAATTATTCAATTTAAAAAAAAATTATGTATAATGTTTATGCAAAAGTTACACCGATATTTGTTTTTCCAGGTTTTATTTTCCAGATTTCATAATTATTTGTTTCATTTATTTTGTTTTGTTTTTTTGGGGTGATTAAAATAATGCCGCAATGTGTTATTTAAGTCTCAGTGGAATATATGCATTATTCACCAATCCAGGTTCACAGTTTTTACCTTTTACACCAGTGCTTTGATCACAGACAAGGAGCATACACTATTCGTACCGGAATCAAATAAGACATGAAATAACCTGGGGAAAATAATCTGGAAAAAATCAAATCTGAAAAGATATTTAATAAACATGTAATTCAAGAAAAAAATTTGTAATAATAATCCAAAAAAATTGTTAAAAGCTAAAATAAATGTTAAGAGAAAAACTTATTCTGAAAAAAAAATATTTGTTGAAGATAAGATCTGAAAAAATATGAGCAAATAGTATCTAAAAAAAGAAGAAAACTGTAAAAATATATGTTGAACACATAAATTATTTTCAAAATCTCTTTTTTTTCAAAATTTTTTTAAACATCCATTGTTGAAACACGTTTTCTTCAAATTTCTTGCATTTGAACCGTGTTCTTTCTTATCCCAATTTTTGGGACAAATTTCTCTCCATAATTTAAAAGACAAAAATAGATACATTTTTTTTCAACATCTTATTTATCGCATGAACTACAGCAATAGAGTTTCCAACCAGATGTCCTCTCTTCCTCCATTTTCTATCCTCATCTTCATCGCCTCTGATTTCTACATCGTCATTTTGCTGGATAGAAATGGCGCTACAGGACCTAATTTAAGTTATTTACCCAGAATGCATTTCAGCATAACCAACATGGTGTCATACGTGTGACAATATTCTATTTAAACATATTGAAACTAAACAGCGTACAGGATTTTTACTGCATTTTATTTACATTGGAAATAGATATTTCTCAAAAAAGACAGTTTTTTATAAATAATCCTGAATCCTTTTTTAAAAGGGCCTAGTGGGGACAGAAGGAGACTTTCTCTGTTTTTACAAGACAACAATTATATTTTACAAGCAGGCAGAACCATTGTCATAAAGGATGGGGAAAAATGATAACAATGAAACCATGTAGATAAAAAGTAAACAGTCCACAATTGCAATTCAATTGTAGATAGAGCAATAACAGAAATAAATCCCAGAATATCCGCTAGTCCAATAGCAGAAATGATTAAGTATTTATTTATCTCTCTGCATCTTAACAATCGATCCAAACTCTCCACCAAAGCTTCAGGATCTTGGTTGAACAACTTTCAGGAAGGGCTTCCTTTCACAGAGCACTAATGAGGGAATTGTATTCTCAAGGTGACAGAGGGTTGTTAGGTCGGGGCCTGCATGTCCTCCCAGAGAGGATTCATTCTATGGAAGATTCACACTCACGTCATTCTGAGATCTCACCATAAGAGCATATGATCTAAACTAGAAACGGAATAAACTTTTTACATGCATCACCTAAGTCATTATAAGCTTAAAGTAATTTTACAAGCAAGCAATCTTATACTTTTGCTAGATTGGAGAGAAGGTGCCTCTTAATTTATGTTTTTCCTTTTTTAGATGATCTTAATTAGATGCACTGCATCTGATATCAAGCAATGTATAAACAAACACATGTGCCCCCAATGCTCATATGTTGACCCAATTTGAACCATAATCAGAATAACTCCATGCTATAGATGGAGTTATACTTAAACAGTCAGTTTCATCCGTTCACAAAGAGAAATTACGATATGTGATAGTTTTACTTTGTGGTTTTAGCCAATCTAAAACTCAAAAAGGTTTTAGTCAGTTTTATGTTGCAATTCATAAACAGTTAATCTTTACAATTTTGAATAACCATCAGATTCTTTACCAGACTGACAGCTCTAGCCTAGACGCTACAGTTGCTGGGTATAGAATGCTGCCGTGCAGTTTATCATTGCTTTTGGCAGAACAATTTTATTTATAGAATTAATAAACTTTTTAAAACTTTTTTATTAATTAATGCCTTGCTTTATATAAAAAATATTGAAAATGTTGTAAAAATAGCAGATGGAGTTCAACACATAATTTTGGCTTTATTTGGACAAATTTCCCCCTTGGTTAATGCTGCTCAGGGGTTAAAGTAGATTTAAATTCACAGGGTTCTGATATAAAAAAAAATACAGAGAGAACCTACATAATTGCCTCATAATGCCACGACAATCCAGAATTTCAAAAATATGTTTACTACAATGTTGAAATATTCAAATTGATTGAAACTAGAACTATGAGAGTGAATATTCAAAGATCTATGTATCTTTTCAACCAGCTCTTTATTCAAAACTAAACAATATGCAATAAAATATTTACTTTGGATATAATTTGGTAGAAATTAAAAAAGGTTTTGCATTACCTCTTGTGAGTTGGAAGAAATAAAATCTTGATAGTGAGACAAAAGGATTTTTTTACGTTTGGCAGAAGATGATCAGTAGCGAGAGCAGCAAGAGCCATATTGCTAAAAGCGAATCATCAGTGTGGAGCGCAAACCACAGCGTCTGAAATTAACCGTGCAAAGATACATTTCTGCACAAGCACAGCTGGAAGCTTGTCAGAGTTGAGCGTGCAGTACCGGATCATTCCAGCAAGCTGGAATGCTGCAGGATATCCATGATCCATCTGTGATCATGCAGAATTTGCACCGCTGCACGCCAGGTGTGCGGCATGACCAAACATAAACGGCTGGTACTGCTTAGCTTGTCTAACAGATTACAGCACAATGATGCATTTTAAACGTTTGACGCACCCCCCACTAACGTTTAATTTAGTCTCGTCAATGAAAACTCACATCTATGTCATCTATGTTAATCTCAGTTTTCGTTATCGCCATGAAAAAAAAGTCAATTAAATAATTTAGCCATCGTCAACGTTGACAAAAAGGAAGAAACCTTTGCATCCTTTGTCACATCTTTCCATTTTTCTTTTAGTTTCCCAAACGCAGCCATGCAAACCTTTTTAAAAAATGTCCAAGGGTTCTTGGTTAGCAGTCTGTAGTTGATTCTATTCACACAACAGAAACAGATGCTCAGACCCAAAGTGTTCAGAAAATGAGAACTTTGTGACAAGGAACCAGAGACATATTCAGAATAATGTTCTAAAATCCAACTGCATGTAAACTATTATATTATCGTTATTTCTTTTTGCTGTTACAAAAAAATCTGCACGTTTGATCAGTCTGACCATCAGTCCTGTTGGATACCCAGGCTAGGGTGACCAGATTTGTGTTTCTGAAAAGGAGGAGGGGGGTCCTTCTGGGCCGGACCGCGGGCACTCGAACCCCGGGGCTGGTCCGGGAACCCCGACCAACAAAGCTGACCCGGTGACGGTATGCTTTCACCTGCCTGCCTTACCGTGCTCTGTTACAAAAAGCCACCACCCAAGTTTCGAAGCTTTCTGAAGTACAGGGCAGCCGGTGTCCAGGCTACCATCACCGCAAGGGTGTAACTTTGTGATGAAAGTTGGTGGGGACACACGGGTGGTGTCTCACGGACCTACGGTTACACTTTCATCAGGCTAATTTTCCAAAAATGAGCTCAAACGTTTATTTACTGTATTGAATGCTTTTCGATTTTTGAGAACACAAGATGACAACACACTGATATTTATAAATGTGATAGAGATGCCTTTTAGTGCATTACAAATAGGGATGCACGATATTGGGATTTTGGCCGATATCCGATATGCCGATATTTTAAAACTCATGTAGCCGATAACCGATACCGATGTTAAAGCTGGACAAAAATAAGTAGTCATTGAAAATAGCAGTTTTATTATCTATTTCTGACACTTTGAAAAATAATATACTCAAATATATTTTCATATGCTGATATCAAATAGATTTTTAAAAACGCGGTATCGATCTATTTTACTTTCAAAATCTCGTGAAATTTCATCGTTCTGTTACAAACTCTCGTGATATTTTGCAAATTCTTGTGAGATTTTGTTAGTAAAATAGATCGATACCGCATCAATATATCAACATATAAAAATATGGCAAAATTTCGTGAATTTTCGGGGGATTTCGTAGCATAACAATGACATATAGCAATATTTCAATAGTAAAAGAGATTGATATGGTGTTTTTAAATGGCAATATATCAGCATATGAAGATATTGTGATATTTTAATGTATCAATATTTTTTCCCTCGTCTTTAGAAGTTTTTAAGTCTGTAAAAAAGAAGTTTTTGAGCAAGAAGAAGAAGTAGTATTTTTTTTTTTTTTTAGACTTTAGAAACTCAGAAGCTGATCAAATATCGGGTTAAATATCGGTGGGGTGGCCGATATCCGATATTCAGTTTTAAGGCCGATACCGATAGGAGGCCGATTATATCGTGCATCCCTAATTACAAATGTATGGCCCAAAACATTAATGCATGAAAAAAAGAATTAATAAGAGCCAATTCCAATGTCAAAATTGATATATATCATACATTCCTAGAAGTACAATTTCAATTCCATCCAGAAAAAAATTGGATATGCTGCATTTTAAATATAGCTTAGCATATTTTCTTCTTTTAAACTTTCTGGTAAACTTGGAGATATATATTTTATTGCACGTTGCATATCCCAGTAAATCTGTTTCACCTTTAAATCTGCACCTTTATCTGTGCTCTGTTTAAAAAGATTTATGAAGCTCTTTACTAATATAATGAAGCCAGAAAGAAAATTTCCAAATATGTCGAAGCCCTGCAGTCTGATTCTATCTGTACAATAAGAAAACATGTTCATTTTAACCTGTAACTTAGAGTCATGGTCCTCTGAGAAGCCCAGCTTTTTGTAATTAGTAAAGAAGAACAAGGTATGTTTTCTCAAGCTTCTTGCATTATAATACTAACTTGTTTAAGCTTACAATCTGTTGCCATTTTTAGCTGAAAAAGCTCCATATATCTAACAAACAGATTTATCTGTGGAATTTCTAATTTTTTTTTTTAACCAACCCGTCTCCTAGCTTTTACTTAAACATCGAAGTAGCTGCTGGTTAATAATCACTGAGTGCTGCTGTGTGTCTCTCCTCCAACCACGTAGCTATTATGTATGCAGTAAAATGCGACCACAAATCTGATGTCTCAAAGCGACAGAGCAGTTTATGTCAGATCGAGAGGCGTTGCAAAGGAGATGCGGGAGAAAGGAAAAAAAACACAGACTCAAAATGCTCTGAACACAGATAGCTTCACCCAACTCCTGTTACCTCCGCTGCCTCCTTGCCCTCGTCTGCCGGGATTCCTGGACCAGCCCCGGAGATGACGGCTCGGGTCCAATGCCCGGTGTTTTTTGATTACGTGCTGCACTGTAGTCGACCAAAATCCCAGGGGATTTTAAAATCCCCCCAGGACATTTTTTAAGGTTTGAAAAGTAGGACATGTCCGGGAAAAAGAGAACGTCTGGTCACCCTAACCCAGTCCAACATGGAGTTCAGGGCTTTACATCCCAGCCTGAATTCTTTCTGTGTTGCACATTTTAAGTTTCTACATTTATTATTCATCATTTATGAATAATAAATGATTTTAAAATGATTTGACAGATTTTATACATTGAAATGTTATTGTTTCAAAATGGGATTTTTTTCACATTTCTTATTAACAGGTTCTACATTTTGTATTTGTATTTCAGATTGAGTTTTATGAATTGGATTATTTTCAAATTGCCTGTTAAAGATCATATTCTCTTCATTTTAAGTCCAATACAAATGCTTGCACTTGACCATTTAAAAAGTTAACGTCCAACAGACCAGCAGAAATACTTCTTTGACCTTTGAGGAAAGCCCGAAAGACAAAGGGATCTGTAAAACTCAATCTGAAAATAATTCAATTTGTTAAACTCAATCTGAAAAACAGAAGATATACACAAAAATATAAGTATGAAGCCAAGATAAAAGCAAATGATTAAAAAAACATAATCTGGGAAAACAACAAATTTACTCTTAAAACCTTTAAAAAAAATTCTGGTTTGCAAATTTGTCTGCGAATATATACTAAAAAAACAAAACATTTTTTATCAAGAAAAACACAGAAATGTTTTCCGAAACGTGTTTTTTTCTTGCAACAGTGATGCTTCAAAATTCACTCCATAAATAAGCAGGGGAAAAGACCAGAAAACACCTAACAAAAGGAAAAACAACCTAAACTAGTATGGCAAACCCCTAATAGCAAAAATAACAGACCCAAATAGCAAAACCTAAACACAAAATTCATGAAAAAAAAAAAAACTCCTAACAATGAAAAGCTCCAAACAGATAAACAAAAACTAATACTTAAAGCTCTCTATAAAGAGAGGAGAAAACTAACATACAAACCTGGATACTTTCAGTTACAGGTTCAGCAAGTTTCAAAGTCATGCAAACACCCAACCCACCTTACAGTCTGCACACAATGCCAGAAGTATGTGACTTTGCTCAGGGATTATTACTGTTTACATTCAGAGAAAACATCTGTACTTCGTAGCAACGTTCACATCACACGATCCTCTAATATAAGGACTCCTGTAAACCCTCCTTCTCCATTTTTCTACTTAATTCTTTTGCAGATTCAGGTTTTCATGTGTGATATCAGTCAATCTCCTGCCTTAACTTGTCTGTGGAAGCAGCTAGCCTCCGGTTGTTAGATTCCATGGAGATGTTTACCTCCTAGATGCTGTAAACACTGTATTGTGATACATATATTATGACAGAGTGCAGCAAACCTTCGATGGATCACAGTAAATAAACTTGTTTACGACCCATGCAGCACAGGAATGTTTACTAGAGCCAAAACTTAGACAGCTGTATTAGTGCCTTTCAATCTATTTGAAGTTTCTGAATTTGGGTCTAAACATCTCTTTGCCTTGTTGGGCAGGTTTAATCTGACTAAAACACATCAGGAAAAAAACTTCTTAATGTGGTTTGTGTGGAGTATTCAGGAGTGGTCAGTATCTTAAAAAAATCATGAAATATCATCCCATTTCATTAGACTTTCTCCCCTTAGTTTTTTTGTTTTTGTTTTTTTTGCTGTTACTTTTAACTCTATAATAATTTGGAATAAGGCTGCTCAAAGAATAAGGGAAAGTAATCAGCCGTGGCTCGCTACCATCTAAACAATGGATCTAAATATAAGGATACTGCACTTATAACTGCACAAATTCCATCTAATGAAATAACCTTACATAGAATTTATTTAACAATTTGGAATTAGTTTTTGACAAAAATTCTTAGTAGATCGCAGGAATTACAGCTTAAATCTGTAATCTATACACATATATACACACACACAAACTTCTCACTACCTTTGATATATATATATATATATATATATATATATATGTATATGTATTTATGTGAGGTGTCCACATAATATATATATATATATATATATATGTATATATATATGTATATGTATATATATGTGTGTGTCAATATATATGGAACTTGAAAATTTATATAAGAGTAATGATAAATAAAAATTTACTATATGGTAATTTAGTAAAATTAAACGCTTCCAATAATATTAATATAAAATAATATTACTATAAATAAAATAATAAGCATTAAAAGACATAAAAGCCCCCTGCTTATTAAAGTACGTTGTTCGTAAACAGTGAACCAAAATAACTGCTGACAGGTATATATATATATATATATATATATATATATATATATATATATATACACACACATACATAAACATATATGTGTGTAATTTATCTTATTTGCTAAGTATATGAAGAAAGATATATATATAAATAAGATATATATCAATAAAGATATACTTTTTTTTCTGTTTTGCTAAATCTGAACAGGAAGCTGAAGAAGTTGATACGCGCGCTGAAGGAGAAAGAGCCGACGCAGAAGCAGAAGGACGAGGAGAGAACTCCCCTGCAGTGGAACCTGGACTACGCTTTGGCTCCTTTTGAAGGCCTCACACCAGAGTACATGGAGATGAGTGAGTCTGCATCCACACACAGACAGGAAACAGCCTGGGGGACACTGAGCAACCAGCAATCTTTTTAATTGGGTTTCCCAGAACTTCACAAAGAGCTGTTGCATAATCCAGACGGGGGCCTTCACTCGTAAACAGCAGCTTATAGATCCAGGATGTTCTGGATTTGTTCGAATGGGATCTACTCTTTTTTTAAACTGATGGACGTTTATTGTTTTAGTTTCCACCCATCAAATAAGATAAAACAGTGATGAACCCTGAAAGAACCTTATTTAGAGATACTGTTGCTTTCCAATAAATCCATGTCAGGCACAGGCAGTACCATAGCAGATATATTCTCTCTTAATGGATTTGTCTATTGGCTGTTTGAAGTAGATACCCTTCATCTTAATTAGGTAGTGATCATTTATTTAACTTTTTTATTTATTAAATGCAGCTTTAGTTTTGTTTTAGACAGATCTAGATTAGGATCTAACCACTTTAAAGTTTCAAATTACGGTAAAGTATGTTTTGGTATCAGCCTGTCATGCTGATACATGCTAATTAAAATTACTTTATCAGTATGGTGCCAATTCACAACAGTTAACAGTTGCTTGCATTGTTCTTGTTTATTTCTCAGCAATCCCTCATATGGAGTAGAGATCGACTGATATATTTCTAAGGTTGATGCCAATACAGATTACGTTCACGTCAGCCTAACCGAACTTCGATATGGGCCGATTCTTAACTGATTCTAAACGGAACAAAAGTCTTGATTTAAAAAAGAAAACAAACATTAGCTGTGAACAGCTGATGGAGAGAGCAGAAATGGATACGCTTCAAGCTGCTGAATGCATCCAAGCTATTTATTTACAATTTTTACATACAATTTTTATTTAGTAAAGATTAAATTGTTGGTTTATATTTAGTTCTAAAAACAAAAAAGTTCATAAAAGGCTTTTTTTGGATATTCCAAATGTTTGTTTATTCAGAAATCTTAATTTCTCTTTTTTAATTTATAGATTGATCATAAACGTATTAATAGATTAATCAGTTTCTAAAGTATAATCAATAGCCGCAGCCCTAAATTATGAAACAAAAACTCAAACTATTAAAGCTGCAGTGTGTAATAATTACAGGGATATACAGTCAGAAATGTAATATATTATACATAACTATGTTATTTATCATCATCTACGAGCTCAGCCTCTTAACCTTAATATTTGCGTTGCCTTAGAATTCGTTATTTATAATTACATAGAAGCAGGTCTCGCAGCCATGGAGGCAGACATCTTTGCACTACGGAGCCAACAAACTAGCGATTGCGAGATCGCCAAAACGTCACAACGATGTAGAAAAAATAACGGGTATATTTATTATCTTAAGTCTACATGAAATCTATACCCTACACAGACTAATGAAATACTATCTGTAAAATTATCTATGTAAACAAACCTCATCACTTGAGAAGGTAGGTGATGCGGACGTCGTGGAAGACATTTTGTCCCGTAACGCTCGCCGTACTGTTGGGGGGGAGAAGCGGTGGGGGGGGAGGTGTTCATGTTGCTGCAGTCTGCAGTCTGACCGCTAGATGTCGCTAAAAGTTACACACTGTAGCTTTAACGTCAGTTTAATTTCTGGCTCCCTGCAATTACACCGCCCCACAGTGGCCTCATGGGGGGCCCTCAGCATCTTCTGAAAACAGCACAACTCACCCGTGGGCTAAGATTGAAATGTTATTTTATTTTGTAGCCCTTCTGTCTTTACTCATTTATAGAGCATTTTATTATTTATAGAGGTTTGAAAATTAAAATAAAATAAAGAAAATTAGGAGTTAAAAGATCAATAGAAACATGTTTATTATGTATGAAGTTAGGGTGAACACTTCCTTCCTTCCTTCCTTCCTTCCTTCCTTCCTTCCTTCCTTCCTTCCTTCCTTCCTTCCTTCAAAGAATTCCTCCCTCCCATCTCTTCTTCCATCCTTCTTCCCTCCCCTATTCTCCCTCCTTTTCATCCTTCCTCCCTCCTCCAGCGTAGGATTATTTCTTCATGCTGCAGCGTAATGGCGGTCCGCTAGCCAAACAGCTTATGAGATACATGTGGAGCCTACGTATTTAACATCATGGCGACACATAGGCAAAATGTTTGATTGACAAACAAGTAGCCAATCCACTTTCGACAGTAGGAGGATTGGCTAACATGCTGATGAAGATTCTCATTCATCCACGTCATAGTCGTTCCAAAAAAGTTATAAAAAAAAAAAAAAACCTCAATGCTAATCCAGACATTTTGAATTGAATTGAAAAAAAAAATCCTGTCTGAAAATCCCCCCCCCCCCCCCCCCCCCCCCGTTATTTTATGCAGGCCAGTTAGTTATAGAAGGGCTCAAACAAGTACGGCTGTAAGCCTTCTACACCATTGGGAACCTACTAGCACTAAGTTGCTAACTGGTTTGCAAGATGCTTCCGACAACCCGGCCACAACCAAACTTGTTTGTGAACCTTCCGCCACAACAATCCCGCCACCTTGATAAACGACCAATGACATTCAATTTATTCACTAGTGTAAAGTCGCGCACCACTTGGGAAAATTCAGAAATGCAGCGGTTGGATGGCTGCTTCCCTACGACTCTAAAACCTTTAACTAATTTCCTGATGCTCTAAAAAATGTGCTTTTAAAAAGGGAATTTTTCAATTCAACAATAGGACGAATTACTTCTAGTATACAGCTTTTACCTGCTATAAAACTGTCTTAGTACTAAAGCCAGAAGGAAGGAAATGTGTCAAAGTGCAAATACTGTTTGAACAAAAGCAAATAAGCTAAACTAGTGTCCATATCTTATGATTTACCAAATTGCTGACCTTCCTTTGGTAGTGATGGCTTCACAGGTAACAACATGTTACAGTAAGAGAAGAAGTATTTGTCTCCTCTATGACCTTCTTAGTCTGTTGCTGTGGAGGAGTTTTAGCTTCACTTTATTAAGCTTAGAGCTTCTCGACTGCTTTGAAACTTTGATAAATTGGCCTTATTTACAAGGAGCCCTGAGGTGAAACATTGCTACTGACGCTATTAAATTATTCAGTCCATTTTGTTCCATTATGTTTGCAAAAACCATGTTTTTAAATAGACATTTGTAAAAAGTAAAAAAAATAAAATAATAAAATGCAATCCAGAAATGGATCTTCTTTGTTTAAACAGGTATTTTGTTTTTTTTACTGTTATTTCATATTCTATTTGTCATTTATTCACATTACAGATTTAATAGATTTTGTATTGTCAGATGAGTTTTTTTCTAATATATTTCTGTAAAAACTAATCTAAAAAGAATGAAATCAGTCAGAAAAGAGAAACTGCAAAAAAAAACAAAAAAAACATTTGAGATAAAATATATAAAAAAAAAAATATGGACAATAAAATTTGAAAAATGTAAATCTAAGAAAACAGAAAAAACCTCTCAAAACCTTTTTTCTTTTCGTATAGAAACTTTTTAAAGTTACATTTCTTGATTGCATTTTTCTTTCTTCAAAGCTGTATTGCCAATATGGGTTATTTGTTTGCAATAATAATAAAAAGAAATAACAAACAAGCCTACAGTTTTAGTCAAAATAAAGCCTAGATACTATTTTATATGTACTTTTTAATATTAATACTGATAAAAGACAAATCATGAGGCTTTACATTATAATTTAACTAAGTTATCTCATATTTCTCTACAGAAAGTGTTTAATAGTAAATATATATTACAAAAGGCACACAAGCTCTGTGGAAAACAACAGACTGGCTGTAAAATCTTTTATTTACTGATTTTGACAGGATAAATTAAAATATTTCCTTGGTAAGATGGCAGTAAAACAGCACAGATTCATGAAAATTATCAGTTGACCAACTTTGGGAAGGTCGTGGCTAGGTTTGGGTTCCTGGCTTTCCTTGGGCTCTTCGGCCTCTGGTTCCAATCCGATGGCTTTGATTCCTAGTCTGTTTGCTGGGATGGGATGCCGGCTCCTGGCATTGGGTGGAGCTCAGGGATGTTGGAGGGTTTGGCCTCATCCTTGTAGGGGAGCTGGCTGGCTGTACAGCAGGTGGGATACAACCTCAGCTCTACAAGATCCTAAATACACAGTAATATAAAATACATTTTGACTTTGCAGTGTGACTCAATATAAGGTGTCTGTTGTTTTTTATTTATTTTTTGTTTTAGAAAAAAAGTAAAATAAAAAAAAATTAAAACAGAACATCAACTGGATAAAGGGTTAAAACTTATCTGGAATTCTAAAAAAGAAGGACAGATTTCCCCATAAAATTAAAAGCAGAGATGGACTGATAACAGTTTATTAAAGTCGTAGAGAAACGGCTGTTCCAACCGTTGCATTTCCGAATTCTCCTGAGTGGTGCACGACTTTACACGAATGAATAAAGGGAATGTGATTGGGTGTTTATCAAGGGGGCGGGATTGTTGTGGTGGAAGGTTCGCAAGCAAGTTTGGTTGTGGCCGGTTTGTCGGAAGCATCTTGCTAACCAGTTAGCAACTTAATGCTAGTAGGTTCCCAACGGGAAATTCCATTGGGACCAAGTAGCACTAAATTGGTGACTTAGAAACAACACTGCCAAGGAACGTGAACACTGCGAAGGAGCTCAATGGGAAAGGAAATTATGCTTATTTCAACTGTTGCGTATATTAGCTGCGACATATGAATCAAGATGCTATGACTGAAAAAATGTGATTGACAGATCACCGTTGATATATGATTGGCCAAATTTAGGTGTACAAGCTGACGTATAACTAACTGGCCTGCATAAAATAATGAAAAAAATAACACAGATTTTATCACATTTTCTAAATTATGGGACAATATGGTCTGATAAAGAGTCGATTTATGTACATGTTTAAGCCAAAATTATTTCACTTTTAAATATGATTTAAAGCTGATGCCGATACAGTTCATTTTGACATCAATCTCACCGATGCCAACATTTTTGGGCAGATTTTTATTGCTTTCTCCTCCTCTGATTACATAATAATAATGACACGACGATAACATTTTTTTTACAGAAGTCTCAATTAAAAAAAAAAAAAAAAAAAAACATTTATTAACAAATTAAACATTAACAGTTCATAGCAAATGGAGGACATGGCAACACATGATTACTGAATCTTAAGTATGGCTGATAAACGCACTAATTCAGTGATTTCTACACACTTATTTTTGTAAGAAAAAAAAACAGTTGGCTCCCTTTAATCTCCATCCTTTACAACAGTTGAACATTCAAAAGTCAACAGCATTGTAGTAATACGATCTACTTTAAATTGCTAAAACTAAAACCTTTAAAGTGCCCTTATTTTAACAACATTAAGATCAATACATAAATAGGTAAAAATAAAAACTCTTAAAATGGATCATTTACTCACCTAATTTCTACGTCCTCTGCAGTTACACAGTGTACCCCTAGGGGGAACCAATGCACACATGAAAATGCACATATCGGCTGAAGACGATAAAAGAAAAAACGCTTATATCGACCAAAAATATAGACTGGCCGATGAATCATTTTATCTCTAATTGCAAGACCAAAAAAAATGTGATTTCAGTGGAAAAGACTTTTTTTCCCCCTGAGGTTTTAGGCAACCCTCAGACTTCTGTTCAAAACTCAGAAATCAAACCAGTGTTTTACCCCTTTACATGTAGAAGAAATTATCAACTTTTTAAAGTATTTTAATTGCATTCCAACTTTTCATGGCTTGAAATGTGTTTTTTATGTGTTGAAAAAGGAGATTTTGTGCGACACAGGAGAAGTGGGAGGAAAAGCGCCTCAGGGTGCAGCGCAGAATGTCAGAAATGTCTGCATCCTACATGGAAAACTCACACACACACATTGATGAGTGGAGTGAGCCTGTTTGCAGGAGCTGGGGTTTTATATGTGGGGCCTGTCTGTTCCTGTGCTGCCTTTGTGCGACTGGGCCGGACCCGTCGACCTCGGCTCAGGTAGACTGAGAGGTTACCCTGAGCCTGCCCTGTAGCGCTCGCCGCTGCTGCTGCCGTATTCTCTTCCTGGCCGCTCTTTGTCTCAGCATGGTGTCCCGAGGTGAAGCCGTCAGTCTCAGGCTGGCTGGAAGTCCCTGTTCCCACACTGCTTAGGTTCCACCGCTCTGATCAGAGCAATGTATCAGGCCCGGGCGGGCTGACTGCGGTTTCCTTTTTCACATTCTTAAGATGGAGGTGAACTGATCATTAATCAACCTGAGAGGAATGGCTGCACACCGTTCTCCTTCATCAGCTGTTCCTCTCCTTTGGCTAGCTAAACAGATGCTAATTATTTTATTATATTGATTCTACTCTTGAAACGGTAGAATTTACCACCTAATATTTACGTTTGTTGTTTTTATTAAAGCTTATGTGGCTCTTCATCCAGGAGGCTATTCCTCTGGGGGCAGCACTCAATAATTAAGAAATAAAAAACAAAGCAATTCACTGCTGGCTTCGCTCCTAAACATGCTAATGTCATTTAATGAAATTTATCTTGATGTTTTGGGATTGGTGTTTTTGTTTTCCATTTGGGGAAAAAAATAATTCACTTGCTTGAAAGACTGCCTGAATTGATGTGCTTGAAACCTTACAAACTTCAACTACTCAAACTAAACTGGATTATTCTTGCGGTAGTTGAACAGTCCCATCGTCTTTGTTTGATGGGCTCTGCTAAAAACAGAAGAAGTAATAAGGGTGTAGTGATGCACTCAGCTCACTAGACAAGATGTTCTACCATACTACGGATGTTAACAGGAAAAATATATGGCAAGCAATTTAGTTTAGTTCTTTGGAAAATGAAAAGCCTTGTTTTGAGTCGTTCTTAGAAACAGCTGAATGGTTTTTATAAATCACAAACTGTGTTGTCTTTAAAGAAAAGTAAGTTTCGTTTCATTCTGAGCGTATAAAAATAAAATTATTTTCCACACTTCTGGGGGCGATTTTTCTCTTAAGTGAGACACTTTACACTATCCACTGATCGGAGAAAATATAGCTGCTATTGTTACAGGATAAAGGGCTGTTTATCCTCCTGTAGCAGTATGTCGCAGTGAGCTTGTCGCAGATATTTTTGATTTATGGCCAATATTGAAGCGTGGTCTGTGCTATGTTCTTCCACACCACAACGCAAGAGGGACGATCACGAACAAGCTGTGGGTCAAGATACGGCCGAGGCAGTGAGGAAGTGGGGGAAGGTTTGTGCGACAGCGGAAGGACATGAGGGCAAAAAGAGCGGGGTTCCAAGTGGAAAAAGGGTCCCAGCGTTCTTGTGCACCTCGCTCTTCTAGCTGGTCCAATTTCACGAGTCATTTTCCACAATGGTGGTCATACAGACAAAACAAGCCAGTAAGCTACCAAACAGGAAATACGCATAGTGTAGAGCGGATGTAGATTTGACCAATCAGAGGCCTCCTATCTGTGCCACTGTCTGCGGTCACCTACAGTTTTGCAAAGGCGCGGCAGAGTGTCTGCACTGGGGAAGGCACATTTATAATCACTGCGACACACACGCAGACCACCTGGTTTCTGAGTACAAATCAGCCTTAAGAAAGGATAGGGAAGCTCCGCCCAACACGCATTAGACCCAACTTATGACCGTGCAGGGAGAGCAGCAGATGCTTCAGCCGTGCATCAGAACTAAACTTGTACAAGCATTAAAAAGGAAACCACTTACTAGCCACAACCAGGAAGAAAACGGTACTGTCTGAAGAGGATTTCCTGAAAATTAGGCAATCACAGGCAGTTTACTTTATCAGGTTGGTTTTACTCTTATAGTGACAAAAGTTGACATGAGGCACAGGAACCGGTCCCCATGTGAGCAGCAGAGAACCTACTGGATAAAAAGCAAGAAAGCAAAGAGGAGCATGGAATTATGGTTGTGATATACTGGGGCCTCATGGTGCTGAATCTTCATGCAAAAAATGTCCAAGATGCGAATAGAGAGTCGTTTACATCCATCTGTTTCAAATGAAACTGCTAGTATGAGTATTTATGTGTCTAAGCTGTTTGGTAACTTCCACACATTGATCTTCTGAGCAACTGCGAGAAAAGCTCTTTCAGCCTTCTGATCAGCAGTACTCAGCCATTTTTAGGGAGAGGGCTGCACTTTGACTCTGATCCTCTTCTCTTTGTGTAATGTAGAGCAGTTATATGAAAAAGTAGTTGCAACCCTTCATTATTTTCCTTTGCTAAAAAAATAAGAAAAGCAATGATGGACTGTTGGTTTTAGAAGTCAAAAATCAGTTTTTTTTTATGTATGTCTCCACAGTAATCCAGTTCGGTTTCGTCTCTCTCTTCGTGGCGTCTTTCCCACTGGCTCCTCTCTTCGCCCTGTTGAACAACGTCATAGAGATCCGGCTGGACGCCAAGAAGTTTGTCACAGAGCTGCGCAGGCCAGTCGCCGCGCGTGCTAAAGACATCGGTGAGCTAATTAAACCTGGATGAGTTAATCCACAGATTAAAAATAAACTCTTATGTGCCCACCTCTGCTGGTCCAAACAGGTTCATCCTCAAAACAGAAAGCAAGATGTCTCCACAAACTTTAAAATGTTATTTATTGTAGCTCTGTAGGAATGAAGCATTTAAAACAAAAAAAACAAATAGAAAAGAAGGGCAGCATCATAAGGATGTCTCCAATGATCGTCTTTGGACAGACGAGTCCGAAATTGAAATGTGTGCAGATTATTGATTAAAAAAAACGAAATGTATCTGTGCTCATGGAAAAACTGGACATCGCAACACAACGATGACATTGAACAATAAATCCATCAAAGAATGATGAAAGTTGACAGCTAAGTCCAGATGTTAAAATAGGCTCTATGCCACTAGTGAGTAGGGGGCAGATTTATCTCAGAGACGTCTGAGACTTTAATCTCAGAATTCTGACAAACATGTTAGCATCAAGACTTAGTCACGTCTGGTTTAGAGACTAAACTAGCTTTCTTGTTTTAATCACCTTCTGCTCCTCCATTAATGAAATAGCATCACTGGGGACCTCTCAGCCATGTAAAAAGTCGCCTAATTCCGTCATTTTCCACCAATGTGTTACTGGCCCTCTCAAACAACTCACATCTTCATCAGTGAAGCTGAGTGCTCCAACATCTCTTCCTTCATGGTGCCCATCTACATAAGAATCCAAAATTCTGAGATCAAAGTCAAAATTCTGAGGTTTAAGTCAGAATTCTGAGGAAAAAAAGTCAGAATTCTGAGATTAAAATCAGAATTATAAGATTAAAGTCAGAATTCTGAGATTAAAGTCAGAATTCTGAGATTAAAGTCGGAATTCTGAGGAAAAAAGTCAGAATTCTAAGATTAAAGTCAATATTCTGAGATTAAAGTCAGAATTCTGAGGAAAAAAGTCAGAATTCTAAGATTAAAGTCAAAATTCTGAGATTAAGGTCAGAATTCTGAGGAAAAAAAGTCAAAATTCTAAGATTAAAGTCAAAATTCTGAGATTAAGGTCAGAATTCTGGGGAAAAAAAGTCAGAATTCTAAGATTAAAGTCAGAATTCTGAGATTAAAGTCGGAATTCTGAGGAAAAAAGTCAGAATTCTAAGATTAAAGTCAATATTCTGAGATTAAAGTCAGAATTCTGAGGAAAAAAGTCAGAATTCTAAGATTAAAGTCAAAATTCTGAGATTAAGGTCAGAATTCTGAGGAAAAAAAGTCAGAATTCTAAGATTAAAGTCAAAATTCTGAGATTAAGGTCAGAATTCTGAGGAAAAAAAGTCAGAATTCTAAGATTAAAGTCAAAATTCTGAGATTAAGGTCAGAATTCTGAGGAAAAAAAGTCAGAATTCTAAGATTAAAGTCAGAATTCTGAGATTAAAGTCAGAATTCTGAGGAAAGAAGTCAGAATTCTCAGATTAAAGTCAGATTTCTGAGATTAAAGTCAGAATTCTGAGGAAAAAAGTCAGAATTCTCAGATTAAAGTCAGATTTCTGAGATTAAAGTCAAAATTCTGAGGAAAAAAGTCAGAATTCTGAGGTTAAAGTCATAATTTTGAGATTCCCATATTAAACTGAAATAAAATTTAAAAATCGGTTAACTTTTTTTTTCAGTGGCCCTAATCCTTTTCTGTAGAAGATGGCTAGAAATGATTATTGCAATAAAAATACGGTCTTGGTATGCTAACTTTTCCTGATGATTTTTTTTTTTCATTTAATGGGTAAAGCAGTAAGCGTTTTGTTTCAGTCTGAGCAAATAAACATAAAATTCTGTTTGTACTGGGCATGAAGTAAAGAAAATGTGATTGCTGAAACACAATTTGAAAATAATGCAACTTGTAAAAACTTTAAAGAAAAAAAAGAGACAATTTTAAACTGTAAAATTTGAAAAAAAAAAAGAAATATATAATAAAATATTTTAAAAATTGTAAAAAAACTTTCTTAATTAAGAATACTAATTTCTGGATTGCATTTCTTTATTGTCATTTAAAATGATGACAATCAAAAATGATCACATCTGACTGAGAAGAACAAAAAAAAAAACTAAACTAAAAACACACATGACAGGTTAAGTTTTCTCCTTATAAATCAAACCTGGAACATCCTAAAGACCAGATAAAAAGAGAAAGGGTGGATAACGCGGGTGGATGGAGCTACAGTAAATATGGGATAACTTTGGAAGAGAACCTGTTAGAAGACCCAAACATTAAGGCTGGGTCAGAGGTTCGCCATCCAGCAGGACAAGGATAACAAACATACAACCAAAGCTATGATGGTATAATTGAGGTACAATTGTGTATATATGTCAGAATATCACAGTTGAAGGCCAAGTCTAGTCCTATATTTAATTCAGTGTATGGTCCTTCTTCAAACAGAAGCTCTTTCAAGCCTCAAATGTTTGAGCGAAGTAAATCTTAAAAAAATTCAGAATTTTTGCATCATCATTTTGGCTTTGCCCCAATTCCACATAACTGTGACAAAACCTCAGCTTGTCCATTAAAACCCCTCCGAGACCAGCTGACCTACTTACTTCTCATTAATACTTCACACAATCCCACTTAAGCCCAAAATGTGGGATATTTCTCTCAAAGTTGAGGACACACAGTCTGCCTGCAGGCAAGGAAATCAAGACCCTCTGGAAATCAGCTTTTTATCAATGCTGCTGTAATAATTTGAGCTGATTAAAAGGAGCCTAAATGACACCGATGATGGTCTTTGACTGCTTTTCTCTCTCTTATAGGCATATGGTACAACATTTTGAGTGGAATGGGCAAACTGTCCGTCATAATAAATGTAAGTATGAACACGATGCAGCTGTTAAAATATGTTGAAGACCTTTTGGCTTCAGAAAATCTCCTTCCTATCATCTGCTTCATGTTGTTAGCATTCAGCTCACATTCGTTTGCTAGAATTTCAGGGCATCTGATCTCTATGTTCAGTTCAAATTGATTGAATAAGAAGAATTTGGGAGGTTATAGAGTGAATTTTGTTCCATTATTGTTGTAAGTAAAGAACAAGTTTTGTAAAAGAAAATGTGATCCAGAACTAAAAACTTCTATTAAAATGTTTTGTGTAAGATTTCTTTTGGGTTTTTCGCAAAACTTTTCTCAGATATTTTTCTTTTTTCAAATTGTTTCACAATGTAGTTTTCCAATCTTACTTTTTCAAAAAAATTTTGTACAGATTATATATTTTTAAGCCAAGTTGTTATTTGAAAATTCAAAATCTGTAAACAAAAAAAAAATTGAATTAAATTAAATAAAACGAAAAAGATAATATTACAAAAAAAGAAATAAAAGAAAAACAGCAAAGTTATTCTTAAAATCTTTCATTTTGGATTGGATTGTTTTAATTTTTTTTAATCTAAAAATGTCTTTATTGCTTGCCAGTAAAATGGGTCATAATTCTCTCCATACTTTTAGCTGTTTTCAAACATGGATGCATGTATAGATTATTGCTCATGCACCTCATGGTGTTGACACTTCATCTAAAAAGCTCTTTCCCTTTCTGACAAATATAGATTTTGAAATTCAGATCCATTTTTCATGCATTTTCAAAAAATAGAATCCACTAGCCTCTCATTTGTCTATTTGGGATTTTAAAATGAAGTTGAAACCTTTAATCATGTGGTTGACCAAGTTGAACTAAGAGTGGCTAATACTGAAAGTTTAAAGTAATTAAAAAATAATTTTGAATTATTTAGCTTCAAGGATAACAAAAGACAAAGATGCCCTACCTGGTATTAAAGTCACCTTTTCTACCTTAAAGTGGAGCTCTGTCTTATCACCACATTGTTCCCTGAAGTTAAAACCCCCTTTGTCTTGTTTTGGTCATTTAAGATGTGCTCTGACAAAACCGTTCCGAAATGCAAATTTGGGCAGGTCAGATAGGGATCAGTGGATTCAGAAAAGTTTCCTTTTTGATCCGTCTTCAGGAAGGCAGCCAATCAAATCCCTCTGTTTACTTTTAATACTCAAGAGATTTCTGACGAGTTTAAAAACAGAGGAAATGAATTTGTGTTCTATGGAGAGATGGAAGAGAAGGTTGGACATGAAAAACAGCCAATGTATCCACAGGGAGAGCAAGTAAACTTCATCTACAAAGAACCTGGGATTTTTCACTTCAGCGCTGTCAGCTTGTCATCATACAATTGAATGAACTAATTATCTTGGAATGATTGGATCCAGACGACCTTCCCAACATGGAGGAATCATTTCGCCTTCATAGATCTTCATTAAGTTCTGTTACACTGGACTGTTTTGGCGCCAAAAGAAGAAAGCAGAGGCAATCTGTCACGACCATCGTCAAGACATTAAAAGGGCTTCATATTGAAACAATCCAGTTCAAACAAGAAAATGTAGATAAGTTATATTTAGTTATATTTTGTAAATTTACAGCTTAAAAAACATTAGGAAATGAAATGCTATTAAGCAAACCAGTTATTTACCAAAAAAGGAATGAAGCTAAGGCTTTTACATGCCTATCTTTTCCTCAGACTCAGCTGTCTGTAGGAATACAAACATACACACAGATTGTTTCACCCATGGTTGACACCTGTGTAATATATGCTGGGTTAATGACGCGGTTAGGTCCTACTGGACTGGAACCTACAGAGTAAAAAGAGTTTTGGCAGTGGACTCAAACAGGTCCAGCCTTCTGCTGCTTTTACCGTTGTACGAAAAGAATGAATAGCAAACCTCTCACTGCTGTTTTGGTATTAATAACATTTTTGAAGAGCTTCAACAGCTGCATCATACGGTTATTCTTCCCCAACACTGCAGATATATTTGAATCTGTCCTTAAATATCAGCCAAACACAGCCAAATACCTTTTTCCTCTGATCAGGGAGCAGTCTACTTGCTTGGACTCGCAATGAATCATGGGATATACAAGGCTACGTAGGATACACCAAAACGGGCAAAAACAAGGATGCATTTGTCCAGCGCATAACGACCAGACCTCTGCACTTTGCTATGACGTAATCAGACTATGAATCTGGCCTTCGGAGGGTGCATCCAATGAATTCGAACTCAGCAATAGATTCAAAATTTTCTATCTAAGGAAAACGAGTTGATTGCTTTGACTCATTGGAATGTATGGGAAAAATCCCTTTTAACAGGAAGTAACCTCCAGCAGAACCAGGCTCAGTGTGAGCGACCATCTGCTGAGGCTGACAGGGGTTCAAGGGGACAGAGGAAGAGATACAAAAGTCAACTATAAGCTAGGTCCACAGACGGCCCCGTCCAGGAAACACACAGCCAGGCAGACAAGCTCCGAGCCAGTGTCTATGTCAGAAAATGAAGACATTACATCCAGTCAGTCACAGTCAGAGAAACAGGACTACACTGAAAAACAGGCCAAGCTCCAACATCTATAAACAAAGGTGTTGATGGCAGCAGCACAGCTGATATTTTTCTCCAAGATGGAGTCACAGCCAAACAGGAAGAGATGAGGCTACTATGAGAAAAAGCAGAGAGAGCATAACGTTAGAAACTGAACTAAGAAATTCTGCAGTGGGAGAATCGAGATAGAATAAAGCAGAAAAATGAAAAAGGAGTCCCTATGTCCTCCAACAGTCGAAGTCTATAGCAGCATAATTATAGAGATAGCTCAGGATAACCTGAGCCACTCTAACTATAAGCTTTATCAAAAAGGAAAGTTTTAAGCCTAGCCTTAAAGTAGACATGGTGTCTGCCTCACGGACTAAAACTGGTAGTTGGTTCCACAGGAGAGGAGCCTGATAACTAAATGATCTGCCTCCCATTCTATTTTAGAAATTCTAGGAACCACTAGTAAACCTGCAGATTGAGAGCGAAGTGCTCTGTTAGGAACATAAGGAACAATCGTATCTCTGATATAAGATGAAGTTGGCCATTTACTACAGGAGCTATCATGCGCCATTTACCCTGAATACATGCAATGCGACAACCGTTTGACAACATTTTATTGAAATTTATTCAAACTAAACAGCTTACAGCATTGTTGCTGTGTTACATTTACATGAAAAAAATAAATATTTCCTCAGATTAAGTTTGTTACGACTAATCACGGATTCCTGTAAAAGAATTCTGAACTCCTGGAGGAAAACTTTTATTCAGTGTTTTGTACCTTATTTATAATATTACTACAGACACAATGTCTATATTTTTGAAGTGTTTTTGAAAACTTTCTGAACAAAAAAATTATTAGTTGTTTAATGATATCCCACTTTATTATTTAGTCTAATAGCATTTTTGTTTTGAAAGTAAACTAATTTGTCGATACTTGCTTTTTTGGCATTTACCCACATTTTTGAACAATATCACACATAACCAAGAAATATGCTTCTGACTGTTATATGGGACATGTTCAATGAGGATTTGTACACTTTATTATTATACTTTCCCATTGGCTCAGCGGTCCATGGCTTCATCTACATTGTTGGAATTGTCAGAATCCTTTTCTGGTCTCATTCTGTCATGTGTTTTTTCTTTTTTTCTGTAGGCCTTTGTGATCTCCTTCACATCCGACTTCATTCCTCGGCTCGTCTACCAGTACATGTACAGCCCGTCAGGCACCATGCACGGATTCATCGACCACACGCTCTCCTTTTTCAACGTTTCCAATTTTAGACCCGGGACAGCGCCACATAGCTCCGATCATGGAGAAGTTACTGTCTGCCGGTAGGAACCGCACCCGTGAACCAATTATTTTTATCTTTTAGTTAAAGGCAAATAACCTGAATATTAACCTTTAACATGCATTTCTTCCAAAAACGACTAATGGATAATTAATTGAATTTTGAATAGAATCACAATTTAACAGAACACAGTCTTCAAATTGCAGAGGCACTCAGTTTTGATCAGATTATATTTAAAGAGATTTAAGACACTGACCTTCTCACTCCAGACCTATAGGTGGCAGTAATAAGCTGCTCAGATGGAAAGAGACTTCAACTTCAGGGACTCCAGCCCTATTTGTAACCTAATGGTTAATAATGGTCAGTTATTCTCATACATGTTAACTTTTTTCAGCGTTTCCTATCATTCCAAACCACCAAATATGTAATAAATATATGATTTCTGATTCATCAGGTTTATATCAGCATTGGTCTACATTAAAAGCTGCTGTATTATGGAGTGAATTTTGTTCCGTTTTTGTTGCAAGGAAAGAACAAAGTTTTCTGAATTGAAATTTGAAAAAAAAAAATTGCAATCCAGAAATAAAAAGATTTAATAGTAAAAAAAAAAGGTTTGAGAAAAATGTTGCTGTTTTTTAAAGCTTGTTTTTAAGATAAAATTTTACAAATTGATTTCTTCTCAAACTGCGTTTCCCAGATCACATTCTGTTTACTTCTGGGGCAGCTTTCCTCTGGGGTGAGGAGCAAAGACGCATTTAATTTGTAATTTAATTTGGGTTTTAAATGCAGAGAGTATGATCTGTGAAATGCAATGAAAAAAAATGCAAGTTGTAAAACTCAATCTGAAAAACAGAAATTTGAAGAAAAAAAATAAAGTGTTGGGTCTGTCAAGCAATAAATAAATAAAAATTATAATAATTTGATAGTATAAAATCTGTTAAAGAGATGTTTTAACAATAGAATTAGCAAAAAAATCAAATAATAAAATCTGAGAAAACTGCTAATTTAAACTGAAAACCTATTTTTTGATTTAAACATTTCAATGTTTACTTTCAAGCGTCACATTTCTATATACAAAATTTTTATTCTTTTTTTTTTATCCATTTACCAAATGCATTCTTTACTTCAACAATAATGTGACAAAATTCACTCCAAATGGTATTGTTTCAGAAATGTACAAAGTTGTATCCAGACCTTGCTGTATTTTGCTATTGCAATATGCATTGGCTTGTACACTATAGCTGTTTTTTGTCAGCTTTCTTAAAAGATTAGAGTTTTTAAACTTAAGTTTTGGACACTTTAACGACTCACCTAAATTATCTGTTAAATTACATTGCCTCGTTGAAGCCTGACTTAAGCTAATGCTTGTAGAGTCTAAATATGATTTAGCATTTCAACAAAAAATTTGCTTATTTATGTTTAAAACTTAACATGAAATATGAGGGCTAATAATTGTACCGTTTGGGAGCATATATATAGTAAAAATAATTGGTTTTAACACTGATCCCTGTGGTACTCCACAGGTAAACCTTGAGCATAAGGAAGATTGGTCATTAACATGAACAAACTGAAATTGATCAGATACCAGTCCATTATCTTAGGCCATAAGAATATCATTAGTGACTTGAGCTGTTTCAGTGCTATGATGAGCTCTAAAGCCAGACTGAAACTCTTCAAAAAGTTCATTATGGTGCAAGTGATCGCACACTTATTTGGCAACTACTTCTTCAAGAATTTTAGATAAGAAAGGAAGATTGGATATAGGTCTATAATTGACCAAGTCATCTGGGTCAAGAGATGGTTTCTTGAGTAAAGGTTTAATTACAGCAACCTTAAAAGCCTTTGGTACATATCCCTGTAGAGTAATCATAACTATAATGGAAGATCAAAGGGAATACCTCCTTAAATAACCTGGTTGGAACTGGATCTAACACACAAGTTGAAGGCTTGTCCAAGATGTGGTTTGATCATCTTCAAGATGTTCATATTTATATTATTGTTGTCTTTATAATATTGTTGTAGGTTGAAAACACCTTAATCCCAATAGCAGTCATTTTTAAATTTCAGACATAGCGTGTTGCAATCTAGAGACAGCCTACCATTGATTTCTGCGGATGCCAGTGGCAAGAATGTCTTTTATAATGTTAAAATAAAGCACAGTAGATGGAAAGGTCATGGATGATGGCTCCCACAGACAGCTATGGTCGACCTGCTGTTACATAAAGTGGCAAAGCACTGCCATGCAAGAATACCATCTTTGTGTTGGACTACTGTGATACGTCACGGCGAAAAAATGACGAGAGGCTTTACGCCTTCAACGGTTAGCGGGCGTGAAATTGGTAGCAAATGTCTCAAGAAGGGTTTCTGTGTCTATAGTGTGCATTGCTGTGAACAGCAGCTGTTTCTGGACGTAAAGGCCAGTCATTCAGCTCCTGATGTCGAAAAACTCCCTGGACTTCACGTCTTTTTTATCCCTGCTGTCTTCCAAGTTGATGTTGGGGTTGTGGTTGTATGGATGAATGCATGTCAGAGGACAGAGCAATGAATGGATGCTTGGTAGTGTCAAACCGAGCAGAAAGGAAGAGGGGGCTGATAGCGCTGATGAAATGATCAGATAAGAACGCAAAAAACGAGGCTTCTTTTATAACAACGAAGAGATTAAGCAGCGTGGAAAGATGCTGGCATGAGAGAGAGCAGAGAAGAAAATCCACTCTGGGTGTTTTAGCTGGTGTGACAGAAGCCTTTTAATGTTTTATTAGATTTAAAAGCAGCAGGATGAAGGACTAAAAGATAATTTCTGCATCAGTAGGCAAACTAAAAGCTGCGTGTCTCTTCAGTAAGGTTGTCTTTCAAAAAGTATAAAATTCACAAACTTTTTAAAATTCACTTGGATCCTATGTGATAAATCTACACAAGTAGAACGTAACTGAGAAGGAAAATTAAATATGATATATTTAGGTTTTCTTCCTGGATTACTCTTTTTTTTTTTTTTTTTAGCCCAGTTGGGTAAGTGGAAGACTGATGTACCACACTCTTGTGATGTTGCTCATTTCTTTACTTTGAGTTAGATTTAGTTGGAATCAGAATTAGTAATGATTAAAAACTCATAAAATGGGTGAATTTTGATCATTGAAGCATTGAATAATATGATTGAAAGTGGTTACTACAGCACGTTTGGTGATATAAATGTAATAAACTCAGACGTAGGACCCAGTATTCAGGCGAGATAGACAGTGATTACTTAATGGATGTTTATTAAAACACTGCAGATCTGTGGAGGCACCGTCCATCACTGGACACTCTGGTTTATTAGGTCAGTCCACCTTCGTAGAATGCGGTAGGATCCAGCCGGAGGTCTGGTAATTAGATATGACGGGTGCCGCCCAGAGTGAACCAGATGCTGCAGTCCCAAAGGCTTAAGAGGTCCAGGAGGGGTCCAGCAGTCCTAAGCCCAGTCAGGGATACAGAGAAACAGGAACAGGCTGGTCCGGGATTCCACAGAAAGTTCAGGCAGAATGTTCAGATGGGGACAGGCAAGCTCAGTAGTTGAGAGGCAGAACAAGGCAGGATATCAGGAACACTACGGAACACTAAAATCCTGCTCTCTTCACTGAGCCAAGACAGAAACAGGCACACTCAGTGGATAAGAAATAGGACATGATCAGGAAATCAGGAACACTACGAAACACTGAAAACTTCTCTAACCACTGGCCCCGGAGAACGAGAACATAAACTAAAGCATGAGCTATGATCTCAATCACATCAATAATCTCCAACTCAATGATCTGGCCCCGCTAGCTGAGACTGAGCCGAATATAAAGAAACAGGAGCAGGTGGATAAGATCAATGTTAATTGTAAACCGGACAGAGTTAGACAGGTGAGTAAAATGAGCAATTAGGCCAGCTCTCAGAGTCATGATCTTGACACTTTCGTAACTGTTGTCTTGAAAAAGCCTATTTTAAATATGTCGATATAATTCTCCATTATATATAATTCTCCTCAAGCGGAGCCTTACTCGTATTCACCACAGAAGTTAGCCAAAATAGAGGCATGCAGGAGCAGAGACATCATATCCATTAGGATACAGCATTAACTTTATGTGGTTTTGTTTGTAAATATAAACGCCCAATAAACCTAAATAGTACCTACTTAGCCGTGCTGCACGGAGGAGCAGCATACCTCTTCTGCTGAGCTTATAGGGCACGAAATGATAAAAAATTGGAAGTCATTATACTAAACAATAATAACATGATAGAAAAAGACATGCTAGCAATTAGCGCAGTAGATGGAAAGGCTTCTATGAGTTAATGCATCGCTGATTTTGTTACATTCATCTGAGAAGCAAACCTACAGCACTGCTAACATCAAAGTCTCTCCCAGCACTGAATGCTGAATTAAACTAAAACCAGAGTGCTATATCAAAGTTAGCATCCAATTCATTAAAATGAAGTAACTAATACTCTGACAGTATATTGGAGTGACATCCCCTGTTTTTAATAATAGTTTGCATCTCTGTGTATTTAAAATCAAGTATTTCACATATTATATTTCTTTTTTTTATCTGGTAACCTGATAGGTCAATGTTTTATGTTGTAAGTGTATTATTTTTAAAGAATAAAGTTTTTAAAAAATCAGCGAGGTCCGAATAAAAAAAATCATCAACAAGTATAGTTGCGGCGAAATTTTTATATATAATCTGTTACTTTAAACAGAATGTAACACTGAAACAAAATCAGGTGTTTATGCATCCATGTTATAAATAGAATTTTTAAATAACAAAAAGAAATTTTTTTCCATTTTCAATCTGAAGTGTTTTTTGAAGTAGAGAACAATAATCGTTAAGTTTGGTATATACACAATTTCCTGATTCACATATTTTATAAAACACCTGAACTGACCTTTTTTTCTTTTTTATGGCTTAATGAGAGAAATTGGCTTTATGCTGCCCTGCAAAGCTTTAACCCTGGGTTTGAATGGAGACAAAGCCATTCTAAAGCACATATCAAGGTGCTTATTTTAAGCCTAGATCCATATTTATTTTTTCTGTTCATGGAGTAGAATCCTGCTTCACAGCAGCAGGTTGAGCCAAACATCCTCTAAATGTTCAGGGTGGAATTTGAACACGCCATTTCACTTTTCTTTCACCAGTTCACTGCAGTTCTTCCAGTAGTCCACACTTTCTCTGCTCTCTTTTTCTCATCATCTTCTCCTTCTTTCCCATCGCCCGGCTTGCCACAGGTTTGCCTGCTGTGTCTAAAAGTAGACGCAGCAGCAACCCAGACTGACAGCAGCTCATTGGATCATTTGTATCACGTGTAGCCTGGAGCCGGACCCTCCGGATGGCTTTACCATATTAACAGGAGAAGCGGTGCAAGTAAAGTTAGACACCGTCGTCAGACAACATGCAGTAATTTATAAATATTTTAAATCAGGTTGGGTCCGGATTAGCCAGCAGTTGGTTCCTGATCCGGACAGAGGTCTGCTAATCCGCAACCTCTGAACAAGGACAATAATTAGTGAAAATAAAACAAATGTGCTACTTTTTTTCTTTAATTCTGCATATTATGGAAAAATAAATGTAGCTCTAGAATTTATGGAAAAAAAAATATTTTAGTCAAGTGAAAGTCGGATGTAGTCACCCAAGAAATTACTCAAGTAAGAAAAAAAAATTTACTAGATAAAATGACTATACAAGTACTGAATAATTGTTGGCTCAAAAATATGTAATCATACAGTTATGTGCAAATTCCGATTTTTTAAAGTATTGAAATAAAAAATGCCAATAACATTATTAATAAATAACAAATTGCTATTTTTAAAATAAATATAAACTTTATGTGTATATTTACCATAACAACAGTGTGTCTTCAATAAGAGGAGTCCTCAGATCCATTGCAACACAGACCTCTACAGGTGGTCCTTCCTATCTATGGCTATCAACACCTACAACAACTTGTTACAAAACCCCCCAAAAAATAGGAGTTACAGCAAAAATTAATTTCCCTCTGGGAATATAAGATAGTTTTTTAAATAAATTGAACTGAACAACAACATGTGACTGGGATTACATCACCGCTCATACAATTAGTCAACAACCAGAAGCATTAGAAGCTAGTCATTGTGGAACTATAAATAATAAAAGTCCAAGATCAAGAGTAAAATTTTGTAAAAAAGGTTTGAGACCAAGAGAGATAAACCTTTATTTGTGTGAGGAACACAGTCTGACTGTTGGAGCAAACTAAAAGCTGGAGCTAAACTGCAGGATGGTGGCGTTAGCACTATTAGTCCTATTCTGACGGGATTAATACTGCCTAGGGACCACATCTTATGACTTGGTGTTAATCCTGTGTGTATCAATCATGCTAGTAAATTATAAAGTAAAAATTCCTCGACAAATGACCGACTTTACTTCCCTCTACTCCTCTTTTGATAGTACTACTACAGTACTCCTTGAGAACAGGCAGGGGAGGATTCTGGAACTTCAAATAGGAGTAGGTTGGGTTGGTCTTTGACCACGCAGAGCAGTTGGCTTCCTACAAGGCTTCACAGCACGGTCCACGTAGTCAGGACTTATTTAGTAGCTGCATTAATGACGATGATCTGGGCTTACGGGAGTTCTGTGGTACTACCAACAGATGGCGCCACATCTGTTTATGTCAGCTCATAGAGCCTTGAGCCTTGGTTCTATTTAGGCTCAAAATGACTATCAAAGCGCTGTCAGGACAGACGCTTGGATTATATAGCCTTTTTTTTATCATCATCAGCATGATTTTCACCTTTTATTTATAGGAATATAATGTGATTATGTGCCTTTAAAAGGCATTACTTCTAAAAATTACTGATTAAAATACAAGGTTATACAGTGGAGGTTTTATTTGGCTACTAACCTTAGGATCTATTTCCTGTCTTATTTCAAAATAAGAGTTTTAAAATTAAGAACCGGCCATCATATATTTACAATTCAAAATAAACTACAAATAGAGTAAGAAATGCCTCCATGAAGGTTACAGCGCCCCCTGTAGGGTGTTATTATTTCCAGTTATTAGACTACTTTAAATCCTGGAGCAAAGCCATTCTGGAGAGTTATTACTCTAGTTTGTTTTGCAATAATAAACAGAACAACAAATCTGCCCTCTAGGTGTCCACACTGCAAATTCCCCTCGCCGACATCATGCTGGCGTGTTTATACTCTTATCGCCTCGCAGTCAAGTGAGGCCAAGCAACTATGTTATGGATTATTGGGAGGTTTATTATTAGACATCTGTTCTCGGTGCGTCAGGGGAAAATATTTACTCCTCATTTCATGAGCTACAGAGATAAGCTCTGCTCAGAAGATTATGACTACTAAACTATCAGAGAGAAACCAGTAACCATTATGACCCAGATTTAAGGTTTTTGCTCCTCTTACTAAATCATGTTTGAATCAATCACATTTATATGTGAACCAAATACAGTTCTTTTTTTTATCTTAAAAAGCACAATAATTTAAATTTGGAGTTTAATTTACTGAACAAAAAACAGAGTTGATAGCTCCATAGTAAGAAACATTATTTTACAGACAGAAAGAGTCCAAACTGTCCCACACGATGCTACTTTAGAAATAGAAGTGAAATATAAACAAAGAGTCAGTGGTTTATAAGGACCCAAGCTTGTCTTTTAGAATCATGAAATTTATGTTTTGTATTTTTTAACACCATCCAGTAAATGGATGCATCTTTATCTGAAAGAAACAACAAAAAACATTATTGATTAGAAAGGGTCAAATGAATGAGTGTTGAAAAAAAATCTGTATCTCAACTTCCTTCAATTTGAATCTTTTGATCACATCAGATTAAATTTAGATAATAAAACTCACTGAGACACAAGAGAAAAAAGTGCATCGTTGCAGACCTGCACTGTTGCAGTGAAAGAGAGAAAAGTGAAACCATCCAGTAGCTGGTTTTCCCAACGTTTTCATTTTTAATTCAGTCAGATGATTTCTTTTCTTTTTTTTTTTTTACAGAAGTGCTGCATTTGTTACTCAAATATTCACTTTAATTAAAGCAAAGCTTCAAAACGGGATAATTTTATATAACTTTAACATTGTGCAGGTTTTTTTTTACACATGCCTGCAACCGTAGTACAGCTGTTTGAGCAACGGAGGAGTGTCGAGGTCCAGGCAGTGTAACATTGACCAACATTGGACTTATGATCATTAACCTGAATGCTATTGACAGGTAATTTTCTTTGCAAATGTTATTTTTTGATTATTGTCCCTAATATTTAAATATTTCTCAACAGAACATCCCTTTTCTTAGAGTAGTCCTTTTATAAAACAACCCTTACAATTTATTTGAAGACTGAACTGCAGTAATTGATCTAAAATTAGACTTATTTAAAACCCACACATGCACTGATTTCCGGCCTCTTAGAGCGGTAAAGTTTTCTTCCTATTGGGGGATAGTAATGTTAGCCAAGTATCTAAACTCACGCTCTTTCCTCACTGCAAAAACGATTTAGAAATAAGTAAAAATTTCTAAGATTAAGTGTATTTACCCTTAATTTGAGTAGGTTAATACGATCATTTGCCAATGGAATGAGTATTTTCACTCTTAAAATAAGGCAATTAGATAATATGCATCTGAAATAAGACAATGTTATTATTGTTTTTCTTATTCTAAATGTAAATTGTCTTTTTCCATAAGCAAAGTGTCTCACTTACCTTCTGAATTCAAGAAAAAACTACTTTTGTTTATAGGTATTGCCCCTTTAAAAAAAAAAGAAAAAATAATAAGTATTTAAAAACAAAATTGAAAAATTAAATAAGAAAAAATTAAATTGAAAATAGATAGAAAATTTTAATCTAAAATTTGCAAAAACAAAAACCAAACACACAGAGAGACAGAAGGAGGCTGAAGTCTATGAAAATATTCACTTCCATATGTGAATCAGAGGAAGATTAGCTTGAAACATTTCTTCAATGGCAGGAAGTGAAGTTTGACCTCCAGCTTAAACGCTGTAAAATATTGTGTAGTGAAAGATGAATAGATTAAAGGGAAAAGAGGGGAGAGGAGCCTAGCCTCTCAAAGAACATTCCTCATTTTTGACTGTATAAGGAGAAGGAGTCAGCCATCATAAGGCCCCCCCCACGCACACACGCTCAGTGTTCATCTTCCTCCTCACTCATTCAGAGCGTTTTATCTTCAGAGGAATTTCTACATAGAAGGGTGTGTACATGTGAGCGACTCATTACGCGCTCACATTAATGTGACATGGTGAACTAGTGAGGTCAGCTTTTAACTGGAGCTTCCTGTGTTCCTCTCCTTCGCTATGTCATCGTAGCTAAAATATGAAACCCTTTCCAAAAGCGTTCATTTAATTGGTGGTTTCTGTGCAATACTTTATCTAACCCAGAGGGAGCTTTAGTTTGGTCTGCATAACATTTAAGAATGTTCTCCTAATTGAATTTAGAGCTATGAGACGTGATGTGGATGTAAGGAAACATAAAGAAAAGCAGGGATATTTGATGTAGTGGTGAAATTCTAGAAGAAAAATATTGTGTATCCTTTGGTGGTCTTTATTTATTGGTAACTTTACAGGAAGAAGGTGAGGGAGGGAAGGAGAAGATAGGTAGCAGGTTTTATTCTGACATATATAAGAGATATAAAAAGTTAAATATTCCCCCATATACACAGGACCAAGTATGTCTGCACTGTTACAACACACTAATGGTTTAGTTACCGTTTGCAGAATGCATGTACTTTATGCAAAAGTTGTGTTTAGGCGACGATGAAGAGAACTAATCGCACAATTAGAATAATTTGCATGATAAATCTAAATTAGCTCCATATGTTCTGTTTGCATGCGTCTCACTCTGTTTTTACCAAAGATTGGCTGACTGTTGCATCTGTCTTCACGAAATCCTTCCTTCTCGTTCTATTTTTCCAACTGAGCGAATTCTGTGTGATTTTTAATATTTTTTGTAGAACTTCATTGATCTCACAATGGAGAAATTCACTCTTCATTTAACCCATCCCATGGGGAGCAGTGGGCTGCCACTGTGCAGCACCTGGGGGGCAATCAGTGGTTAAGGGTCTTCCTCATGGAGGGATTGAACCGTACCTGCAACCTTCTCATAGCACAAGCGCATTGCTCTAACCACTAGGCCAACACTCCCCTACTAGGTTCCATTTTTATTTTTAAACTCAGCCCTAAAAATTGTACATAAAAGTTTTTGGTCCAATGACCGGCGGTTCATGCCACCTCATCCAGAATGATTACAAAGGAAACCAGAACAAGATATAAACCCTGTTTCTTGTGCAAAAAGGAGTGTTCTAACATTAGGTCTTTTGCTGGTCATAATTCTCCAAGAGCTCATAAAAAAGGCTATTAGAACGGATGAAACAAAAGCTGAACATTGTTCCTTTGTCTACATCGGGGTTTCTCAACCCTGGTCCCCAGGGCCCACTCTCCTTCATGTTTTAGATGTGTGAATCAAGCACACCTGATTTAAATTATGGCATTACCTCCTCAGCAGTCATCCAAGGCTGCAACAGCCTGTTAGTCAACTTTTCATTCAGGTCAGGAATGAGGAGGCAGGAAAACTCCTAAAACATGTCGGACACTGGGCCCTGAGGACCAGGGTTAAGGGGAGTGGAGGCCTCACGGTTAGGGCATAGAGCTTAGAATCCTGAGGTTCTGAGTTCGAGCCCCACTCCCACGCAGTGCTAATTTGGGTCTATGAGCAAGACCCTTAACCTCACACTGCTCCCCAGGCGCCCCACAATGGCAGCCCACTGCTCCCCAAGAGGGTGGGTTAATTGGCCAGCTTTTAGCCAACCCTGTTGCATATTTTTTTACCCTGACCACCCTTTCACTGGATTACAGGGTCTGAGCAGGAGATGTTGCTTCTCTTTAGATCTTAATGTCCACAAATAATGACAGAAAGAATATTTTAGTACAAAGATTGATGTTTAAAAAGGAATCTTAGGGGACCAGCCAAGAACCCATCGTGAAAAGTAGGGACATTTTGAATGGCTACTACTGTACATCATACCAGCAGTGAAGCGTGGTGGTGGTAGTGTGATGGTCTGGGGCTGCTTTGCTGCTGTGTTCACACCAAACACGAAACCTGCATAAACATCTGCAATTTGTTTGCTTTTGCTCACCTGAGCTTTCACTAGAAATCGTTTTACCTGAAAATGGCAGACTTTGATTTTACGGAGCTCCTCGCGTTGCTATATTTACTTTGAACAAAGCGTTCCTGGGTCCAACAGATCCTCCAAAGGTGTTTTCAAGTTTTTTACCTAAAAGAAACATTTTATATGGTAAATATAATTATTATTTACTTGCAAAAAGACAAACACTCCAATAGAAGGAGTTTTATCTAGTATTAGTAAAATACTATATTTGTATTTTCATACTTTTGATTTCTTCCTCTAAGAAAGTTCAGAAATATTCTCTGTGATCTATTTCCTTGTGTCCTTTGTTTTCTGTCTTCATATTTCAATCGCAGTAATTTAACTTAATGGTAGCTGGATGGTTGCTCCGTAGATGGATTTACGTACAACGACAGCCTTTGTGTCTTAATCACTGTCACTTCTGCCTATTTAGTTCTCAGAGAGGATTCATTTTCTGTCCAAAGATCCTCTTAAGATTAACACGTGAGCTGAGTTGTGCCAGGAAAGCTTTGAAAGGAAAAAAATGCATGTTTTTGTTTAACATCCCACAGGGGAATTACCGTCAACACGGACTCAACATGTTGTACTTGCATGTCTTTAGACTCCTGCCCAGAAGCCTTCCATACATATCTAAACTTAGTTACTTAAAGTTTTTTTCTTTTTTTTATAATTACAATTGTTTATTACCTTCTTAACTTCCTTAAGAACATTTCTTTATATGAACTGTTTAGATCAGTATGTTAAAATTAGCGCATAATGGTTTGGATATTATGATTTTAAGGGATAAAGATCTACCTCCCATTCTAAACTTTAGGAACCACTAATAAGCCTGAAAATTTAGAAAAAAGTTATCTGCTGAACACATGCAGACAATTGCATCAGTTCGGAAAGTATATATGTAGCTTTGTTTAAAAAGATGTAAATTCCACAGCAATCATCATTAAAAATTACTGAAAATACCTAATTCAAGTTGTAGCCATATAAAATTAGCCTTTGTCTTAAACCCGAAATGCTTCAATCTATGTTCCATTGTCTAATTTCACATAATCTTTCTCTCCATCCCACCTTCTAGATCTTCTTCTCTTTCCATCTGAGCATGTTGGCTCTTTGCTCATCATGCGTTTCAGGTCATCTGCAGTTTATTTTGCCTGCACTGCAGAGATAATTTAAGGCAAAGCAAGCAAACAAAATAACTTGAATAACATCCACTGCACCTTGACTCTGTAGCAAAAAGACAGAGAGCACTGTTTTAATTAACATCTGTCCAGGCCAGCTTAAAAAAATCCAAATGGGGGTTTCCAAACAATAGCCCCTTTGTGTTTCTGTCCCTAAATCACTGATCTACTTTACTAAGAAAAAGGAAAACAATAATGTTTCCTTTTTTCATGTTATAAATGTAAATGTACATTTGGTTGTCATAAGCAGGATTTATTGACATCAACAAATGTTTGCTTAAAAGTTATGCTTAATTTCTGAGAAATATTGTGTTTATGAATTTGCTTATAAACCATAATTGTGATGAGAGCTGCGATGCACTGACCTACATTTATTACCAGGAAGCAAAAGTAATCATGAAAGTCATATATTTACAATCTTTCCTTTTTAAGTTGTTAAGCTAATTTACGCTAATGCTAACTAAGATTTTTCATCAGGCCCTAGTGGCATGCCCACAGAGCATCGAGTAAGATAGTTTTCAGTCTCCATATTTCATGCTGCTGTTTCTCATTTTGGGAATAGGAGAATAAAAGTAGAATGAAAGGGAGAGAAGAAAAGTGGTCCCCATGTCCTCCAGCAGTCTAAGCATATAGCAGTATAACTATAGAGATAGCTCAGGATAACTTGATTCACTCGAAGCATGAGCTTTATCAAAAAGAAAATGTTTAAGCCTGTTCTTAAAAGTAGACAGAGTGTTTGCTTCACAGACAATAACTGGTAGTTGGTTCCACAGGAGAGGAGCCTCCTAACTAAATGATCTGCCTCCCATTCTACTTTTCAGAATGTTGTGGATTTATATTAAATGCCAATCCAGGTTGGATGCCCTATTTATTTTGTGAATAACTGTTATATTCAATTCCCAGCCAGCTAGGAATTTATATTTCTGATACTTAAAGATGTTTATTGCCCTCCCCGGAAGGGGTGGTAAATATCTTATTTAATCAGATATTATTTCAGTTATGTATTGTTTATGAACGTACGCCCTACTAGCTGTGTGTTAGAACAATAAATGAAAGAGTGATTCGAGAACTAATCATGGTCAAACAGTTAACTCTGCACACACATGGAATAAATTCACGACAACTTCTGTTCAAAATATAAGAGTTTATTAGCAAAAATCATTCAGCTCCAAGTCAAACATATTTCAGTTAACTAAACTTAACTAAAACTAGTGAAGCTCAAATAAACTAAACTACTATGTACAAAGAAGAAGGGGAAACATTGCTGCAAAACATATTACAGTTTAAGATGGATCTGTGTTTGAAAACCAAATCAGAATCAGAAATACTTTAATAATCCCAGAGGGAAATTACTTTTGTTACACGCTCTAGTTACAATTTTACATGATATATACACACATCCAACTATACAATATAATAAAGATAAAAAATAAGAATAAAAAGAGATAAAATATATATACACATATAGTTAACTTTATCTGAAAGAATTTGGGATATGATCAAATCAGTTTTTTACTAATTTAGAGAACTTTGAATGTTTTCAGACCAATTCACAATGCAAATCCATGAGGAGAGTGAAACATTACTTGGCCAAATAATGTTTTATTAAATGATTTGCTTACTCAGGAACCAGTTACCCTTACCTAGGATTCTTTACCCTTTTTATAAACAGTGATGGGACTAACGGCGTTGAAAGTAACGGTGTTACTAACGCCGTTACCTTCTTTTAGTAACGAGTAATCTAACTAATTACTTTGACTGTAACTATAACGCAGTTACCATTGCAGACACCCCGTTACTGCGCGTTACTCAGGTCGCACAATGAACCTTTTTTCATGATAGGACTCGTGCGCAGCTGCGTGAAGCTGACACCCCACCCACGTCCAAAAACTCTGCAAATAGACTGAATGGTTAGTGCAACGTTAGTGCAGATTTGTGCAGAAAAAAATATTGTTTGTGCTACTTTTGTTTAAGAGATATTAAAGATTATTTTTTAGGTCATCCAGAGGTGCGCGCCTTGTCATGAGAGAGGGGAGGATGAGAATGGCTGATGTATAGTGAGATTCCGTCTGTCAGTTGGGTAGGTGGGTGTTTCCGCTGGCGGGTGTTAACGTACAGCACACACAGAGAGATGGAGAGTGAGGAGGATCCAGCAGCAAAACAGCGTTTTCCACATGGAAATACCGGTGTTACATCGAGCTGCGTTTCCCCATCAGATACGGTTTCCCCTGCATCTCCGCACAGCGCAGGCGGCACGATTCACCGCGCAAGCGACAGGAAACGCGCATGCTCGCTAAAGGCGCGCAACATTCGCCCTGTGCTCGCGCCACAGGAGAACTATGGAGAGCGTGAACGATCCAATGATATCCTATATGGAGAAAGGGAGAAATCTGGATGGATGGATGGACAGATGGATGGATGGATGGATGGATGGATGGATGGATGGATGGATGGATACTCTGCCTTCTCAACCTACTGTATTTTTTATTTTAAACATTATTTGATGGCCTTTGTGGCAGGGATGGAGATCCATATTTTATGTCACACGCAGAGTATACATCTAGATAGATAGATGTATAGATAGATGTTGCAGTATCTATAACAACCCAAACACACAGGATTTCAGAATTAGACATCCCCAGTTATTAATTTCATATACTCACCAGATCTGAATGCCCTGTTAAAAAACTTCACATGGCGTTCCCCCCTGATGTTTTTTACGTTGAGTTGCAATAAATGCTAAACTCTCAGCAGGTTCTTGTCTTTGTCGTCCACTCTATTCAGCTGGCTTTGGAAACAAACGGCGAGAAGGTGGGGGCTGGGTGGTGAGGAGCGAGAAACGCAAAAGTAACGCAATAGTTACTTTTACTAGTAACTAGTTACTTTTATTGTGGAGTAACTCAGTTAGTAACCCAGTTACTTTTTGGGAGAAGTAACTAGTAACTATAACTAATTACTTTTTCAAAGTAACTTGCCCAACACTTTTTATAAATAGCTAGCAGCGAATAGACATCAGGATTCCATTAAATGACTCTTGGTCATACTTGGTAATGGAAATGTAATGAGCATCTGAGGAACACATGAACACTAATGTTATATCAGTGTTTAAACCCTTAGGGCCGGATTTATCAAGATCCAATTTTGCGTGTAGTAATTTGCGCTCGAAAAATGGAATTTTGCGCGAGGGGCTGAACCATGGTTTGCGGGTGATTTAACAAGAGTGATTGCGTAACTGGTGGCAGGTGCAAAACTGTTGGAGACGCCCTATTTAAATGATGGTTTTGCGCATTTTGTGGTTTGCGGCAAACAAAGTAGTTTGTAGTTTGTACAAACTAGTGCATTAAGAAATTTAAATCTTACAGTGACAGCCCCACCCCCTCCAAAAAAAAAAATAAAATCATATAATAATAATAATAATATATATATATAAACTTTGACAACCTTTATTCCCTAAGGTGGTATGTGGCTGAATTTCTACTTCACTGCAGTAAAAAAAACAACAGGTGTTTTGTATTGGCCTGTAGAAAAATGCACATACCAACTGGCTCACAAGAAGTGACTTTGGATGAGATTACTGCATCCCCGCAGCATTGGCATGTTGCTCCACAGGCGCAGGGGGGAGGCCTGGGTTCTCCGGTAGGGCGTCAGGGCGACATGGCATTTAGAACGTCGGACAGCACTTCTGAAAAACGAGATTGGGAGATCCCAGCTCGCGCTGCAACCGTACGCTGGAATGACCCAGATGCAAAAAAGTGCAATGTTGCAAGGAGTTTTGTTATAGCTGGTATTGCGTGGGTCCTCCTTGTGGCTGGCTCCGAATCCATTCAGAGTTCCCCCAACAGCTCCAAAATGGCAATGCTGGATAAACAATATGTTTTGATGATCGTTTCCTCGTTCATTCCAAAAATATTCACACGGATTGAAAAAATGCGTTCTCTGCGTCTCCTTGCTTCATTTCGATGTCTCCTTCTTGCGACAATAACCGCTGCCATGTGTGCGCAATTACGCATACAGACCATTTGCACCTTCTTTTGAACCATGTTAAATATAGAGTCAGATACCGTTAGCAAAATTGCTTTCAGGTTTGATAAATCACTTTGAGAGTGCTAAATTAATATATTTACATGTTCTCCTCCCACAAGACGCACTTTTGCGTGTAAACGCCCCATATTGCATATTAATTGCAGAAAAAGTACTAAATGGATAAGAGGCGCTATTTAGCACGTTTTAAAGACCAAATCCTTTTAGCACGCTGTTGATAGATCAGTTTGTACATTTTTTAGTGTGCGCAGTGAAATAGCTCACGTTTTTATACACGCAAACCTTTGAGAGATCTGGTCTTAGTGAATAAAGCTTGTCCAAGCTTCAAAAACAGCTCAAAACATGTTACTTTAGCATAGTATAGCATGCAGTAAATCCTGTTAGCTTTATCTTTACCCATCAGTAAACATGTGAAATGATCAACATCATCAGAAGACATAGTGTTTGTTCTGTCCCTAATTGTGCCAGACCTGCAAACCTTTTTTTCCATGTCCATTTGGAAGGTTGAGTTTCATCCAGGAGTAGCTTAGCACAGAAAGGGGTTTCTTTGTCCATTTGGGCTCACACCAGGGATCCTTAGGAGGCCTTCTCATCCAGTCTGGCTCTGTAAATTCTGCAACTCATGAGACATGTGTTGCAACAGTCTGTTTTGTAGCAGTTTGGTTCTGAAAAGGTCACCATGATGACTTATCGTTGATAATTCTAGAGATCTGGGTCTTTTTGGGCCTGGGTCCCTGTGTGTTATGTGGTTTTTACTGTCCTCACAAAGAGGGGGCTGGTTGGTCACACCTCTGTGACTTGCCTGTGAATCATTGACTGAAAAAGCTGCGTTCTTTTCTCTGGTCATCATGTTAAGATGACCAGAGCAGACCATGTTCAAAATCCATGATCATGGCATATGGCACAACAAGAATCACCTAAAACTTTGCTTAGGAACCATGATTGTGATGAGTTCACTGACATATATTCAGCACATGGAAGGGAAATAATATAAGAAACATGTATTTTTTTTAAGTTTTGAAGGTAATTTGCACTAAAGCTAACTGATATTTTGCATCAGGCCTACAAAGCTACATGTAAAACTGCTTTCACATTTCACATATCATGCTTGTGTTTCTCTTTTAGTTACAAGGATTACAGAGAACCTCCCTGGTCCTCAGATGCCTACCAGTTCTCCAAGCAGTACTGGTGTGTCCTATCTGCGAGACTGGCCTTCGTCATTTTGTTTCAGGTATGGCTTGTTCTATACATCTAAATAGGCTACAAGTAATTACCTCCCCCAAGCAGGTTATGTTTTTAGGAGAGTTTGTGTGTGTGTGTCTATCTGTGCCAAGAATAACTAAAAAAATGTCATGTACAGATTTTAATGAAATTTTATCAGAGGTGTCCCTCAAGCCAAGAAATAAATAAATAATCCACATCATATTCTAGATATTGGAATTTTCAAAAGCTTCTCTAATACTGTGAGGTAGGGATGTTTGGCAGAATAAGCAGTTTCCCAATAAACCAGAGGGTGGCAGCAGTGACTATTGACAGCATCAGCATCAGACTCAAAAAGTCCAGAGGTATTTTATTGAAGACAAAAACACAACATACAGTTAAGGGAAGTTTTTGGTTTGTTAGCAGAATCAGAATTGAAAACTTATTATAATATTTTTTGACTTTTTTTTTTCTAGATGTGCGCTTCTGTCTGAGGAACAATTAATTTAAACCTGTTAATGATCCAGATGTGCAAGTTTGGGCCTAGGTTTAAGTCACAGTTTGCAGCAAATTTTGCTGCTTGGCAGAGGTCTGCACTCTGAGGGATTTTTAGTGAACAGCTAATGTTTTCTTTTCAGTCTTCTGTTTCAAAGTTGGCTTTAAGAATAACTTTTTTGATTTCTCAGAATTTGTTTGATTGAATCTGTTTTTTTAATTTTTTTTCAAGATCAATTTTTTTTTTACATTTTCCGTGTTTTTTGTCCTGATTGAGTTTTACAAATTGCATTCCTAGCAATATTTTAATTGGTCCAGAGTGAGCATTTATATTGGGCTTGAAAAAAAGGGAATGTGATCTGTGAAGCGCAGTTTGAAAATAATGCAATTAATGAAACTCAAACTAAAAGCAAAATTAAATTTTGCTTTTAGTTATAAAAATCCTTTAAAAACAAAAAAAAGCTATGTTTCCCCTTAAACTATTTTTTGATTAAGAAGTTTTGATTTCTGGATTGCATTTTTTTTTTCAAAATTCAATTTATAAAATAGATTCTTTGCTTGCAATAATAATGGAACAAAGTTTACTCCATATAATTTAATCTATAATTCCAAACACAAATGAACTGCACAAATGAAATAATAAAACATGTTAATTTTTTTGTAAACTACAATATTCTAACTTTAAATGCACCAGTCCCATTTGCTGCAACAACCACACATCATTATTCTGCCTCTTCTGTGCTTCACAGCTGGGATGATGTTCTCCAGGCAGCAAACTTTTTGGCTTTATGGTTAAATTCTTCAGGTTTAATTTGAGCAGAAAATGATGAATGAAAAAAGTCAATTTATTAATCCCACATTTGTAGAAAGTAACTTTTATGGATGTCCGCTGCAATCAATGTTGTAAATCACCCATCAGAAGCTTTCTCTGGCTATTTAAAGGAACAATGGCTGAAAACTGAGAAAGTTCAGCATGTATTTGAAGTCAGTGTCTGAATTATCTCGCTTCCTTTCTTCCCTCTAGAACTTGGTGATGTTCCTGAGCCTCATCGTCGCCTGGGTGATCCCGGACGTTCCCAAAACCATCGTGGAGCAGCTCAAGCGGGAGAAGAAGCTCCTGGTCAACCTGTTTCTGCAAGAGGAGAAGGAGAAATTCCAGCTCATCCAGAGCCTCTTCGTCAAGGACGCCACCCTTCACCCCAAAAGCCAATCCCCCAGCGCAGGGCAGGCCTTCCCCATTCTGGGCAGATACAGTACTCTACCGTCGGGCCCCACGGCTCCGGACGGTCCCAGGGCGAGATGCAGGGCTGCCAGCTTCAGTCAGTTCAGCGAGAAGATTTCCTCGTTGCCCAGGAAAGAGAACGCAAACTCAAAACACACAGCGGTGTGATGTGGGGCGCCTCAAGTGGTGGGATTCAGCTCAAACAGGGGCTTAACTGAAGGGACTCGGCCATTTTCCTGCGTGTTTCCTGTATTGTTTGTGCCCTGGTGTGTGTGAGACGCAGCAGTGCATGGGTCAAACCGTCCTCGCTGGCCTCGGCGTGCCGATCATGAACGAACGGCTGCGTGAGAGCTCCGTTCCGACTCACACGACTGTTCACCCGACAAAGTGTCGTCATTTCTCTTTTGTATAAACTATTTAGTGAGGCGTATGAGCTTCATAGCGTAGAAAAGCAATAATTACAATAATAGGTTGAATAAGTGATCGATCAGGTTCTATAGGAAACACTAAACCATCATGAACACTGACAGACATCGTGGCTTAAAATTAGGGCTGTCTGATCTGTAATTTTTCCTACTTTATGTATTTATGTTTACAGATTTTGTAGCTCTCACAACATTCCACATTTTGGACAGTTTTTCTCCTCATTCAGAGATAACTTTGAACAGTTTACGTGAACTCATTGTGATGATAAAGCTGCTGGTCGTGTACTGATGGGAAACATGCCAACGCTGTTCACCTCTTTCCCAGGTGTAGTAAAACATTTCCATGATCTGTGAAGCTAAAAAATAATCTTATGAGCCATAGAGAACGACGTTTACTTATGCAGCTGTGAATGGGACGGAGCTGAGCTACATTCACTGTGTTTATCGTAATTAAAGACAAACCACATCATTCCTTAATTAGGAAATAACGGATCTCTCTACTTAATACCTTTATGTGGAGTCGTCAGCTTTTTAAAAGGTACTTTACGAATATTTAGAACAATTAACAGTCCTAAAGTATTTTGTTTCACTTACAAATGTAAAGGTTTTTAAGGATTTTATGTGATAGACCAACACAAAGTAGTGCATAATTGTGGTTGGTACTACTGGTTTCTCTAAATGAGAAGCAAATGTTTGATATTTCTGCAAGGACAAGATGGCATAGATAGAGTTCCCTGCTTTTGTATTCAGTCCGTCTGAAATGTTTAAAGGTGTTTAAAGTTACGTTATATATCTGCACAAAAACAACCTAAAATGGTCTGATCCTAATTAAATAATGTTAAGCAGAGTTAGGCAAGTTATTTTAGAAATGTGATGTATTTCATATCACAGGCAACCTTTATAAAATGTTTCTTTTGAAAATATCAACTTCTGTGTAATTAGTTACTGATTACTTTTGTAGTTACTTTCACAAAAATAACATTTAGGATAAAAAAAATCAGAAAATGAAGGTGCGCAAAATCACAAAAATATTAAACGACAAAAATCTTCATGACAAGCTCTCTTTCTATGCCTTACGGGCTTAAAGTGTCATTTCCATGACACGAAACATGACTGTAGGTTATAGTGTTATAAAATTATTAATATTAAGATGAGCTTCTCTTAAAATGTCTCTGTTCGTGGCGATTTTCTCCCCTTCCTGGTCGTTATGTTGTTTTTTCTCTAATGTTCTCTGACAAACAGTCATCCAAACGATAAATCTGTGTATATCAGAGTTGGATTTAAGTTCCTTTTTTCTTTCCCTTCATTAAAATATATCCCTTGTTCATGTCCTTGCTGATGCACTGTTCCCTGCTACAGTCCCTCACATCACAGACAGTTTTATACTTTAACATCTATAAAACTATACATCATTTTTTGTTGAGTGTTCAATTACTATGGAGATAATTTTGTTACGTTATTGTTGGAAGCAAAATAGAAAAACCAAACACATTTTGTTAGTGGAAATTTATAAAATAAAAAAAAATAAAAATTATACATATATATATTAATCAGTTCTAGAAATTAAGCTTCAAAAAACCTTTTAAGACTGTCCCTGGAAGTAAAGAAATGTGATCTGTAAATTAAAAAGAATAAAATAACACTGAAAAGATAAAAAAGTATATATACGATAGGGATGGGACGATTTATGAAAACCGTCCGAACCGTTCGGTTCGACTGTCTTGGTTCGATTCGCGTGTGTTGCGTTCGGTTCATGCGCTGCTCCTTTTTCTCATAGGGGAAGCGTTAACACTCCAGAGCAGAAGGTGGCGGTACTGCGACCAAAGCCAACCACCAGTAGTAAACAAGAAGAAGAAGAAGCGAAGCAGCGTAGCCGGGTGTAGCAGAAAAAAATCAGTTGTTGTGGAGAATTGTGTGGGTATGGCGATTGGGAAAGAACAGGAGTTGGAAGACGCGCCAGCAGCACTTTATAGGTCTGCTGTATGGGACCACTTTGCATTTAGAGTGACCTACGATGATGGCGGAAAGAAAGTTGTGGATAAAAACAGTGTGCAAGCATTGTGCAACACGTTTTGTTTATGCTAACAGCAACATGTCCAACATGTCATGCTAACCCCGAAATCCCTCATAGTCCGTCAGCGCTCCACCCCGCTACGCTCCAGACCGCCCGCTCAAAGCAAAGCCTACAGCCTCCACTGTGGCTCCCGTCTGCTCCCCTCTGAGTCCCTTGGAGATGGTAGAGAGCATGCGCGAGATGATTAAATTCAAAGCAGCAAAATATGCGGAAATGATCCAGGGTTTCCGCGGATCATTTAAAATAATTACAATCCATTATTTTTTGGGTGATTTTTTCATTAATTTCATAAATTTGTATGGGATTTCGGTGTAACAATCAGCATATACCGAATCGAACCGAACCGAAAACCGTGACCACGAAACCGTGAATCGAACCGTGGATTTTGTGAACCGTTCCACCCCTAATATACTGTATATATATTTATATTTTAAAATAAATTTAAAATAATACAATTGTCAAAACCATGAAAAAAAATGTGTAAAATACAAACCTTTTTTTTTTTTTTAATGTATATTTATTTATTTATTTTTTTCAAATTTCCATTCAAAAAACATCTTCTTTGCGTCCAGCAATAAATAATTAAACAGCATTTCTCCCATTAAACGTGCTACCTTGTGTTGGTCTCTCAGATAGTGTGACAAACTGTGGTAATGTTAGGCACTGTACATCTGATGCTTTTAAATGGACAGTTAAATTATTACTGTAGGGCTGTTGGTAGAACTGTAGTTATGCTAAAAATGCTATAGAATAATCTCTAATGATACCTTAGCTAGCGTAATTGGAAAACTTCAGAACAGCTTCACAGCTCGTCAGCATCCCGTATACTGGCAGCACTGGCATTTTGGATCCATTGTTTTTATAGTGGGGTTCCTATAGCTGAGCTTTATATTTAGGTATTCTACAAGCTGTAGTGGAGGAAAAATTCATTGTCTTAATTATTTCAGATAGTTTTGATCAACTTCTGTAAATTTTGTAAAACACTCTACTCAGTATTTAAGAGAACCTACTGTGCTGTTTGTCCATGGATAAATGTCAAGGCTTGTCCGATGTCAAGTTCAAGTAGGCTTGTATTACCTCCTAGATAATATTTTTACAATAAATAGTTAAGTATGACATTGTTCAATTATCTGCTACTTTATCTAACAGGAATATTGTTTTCGAAATATTTACTCATTGAAAAAAGTTGTCTGCAGTAGATCATGATCCTGTATTAGAAGAACTACGATATTAGATCCATTGGCTAAGAAAGTTTGCAGTACGGCTACACAGATGGTGTTATGATCAAAGGTTTTGACATCCATTTGAGGTTCAAAACAGCTCAGAGATTTCTCATTTCCTATAAAGATTACCAAAATCTTTCCTTATGAACCAGCAAATTGGATCCATTCTACACAACACAGGTGGGTGGTGTCTTAAGGTACGTTCACATGGAGCGATCAGTTGATTTTCATGTTATGCTTTAGAAAATTTGCTTTCAAGAACGACTAAGCAATTCAAGCAATGCAAATGATCCATAGAAGGAGATCAGTAGTTGAAGAATCTGCAATGTTTTGTCAGTTCAGGTCATGTTAAACGATCCAACTGTATGTGGATGATATGCCGGGATGCCGAGATGAAACTTTCTTAGCCAAAAACTAACCGGAGGATCCAATCGATCCGTCCTGACACTAGCTATCTGGTGGGCCCAGGAATATCGGCCCTGATGCTTGTTCAGCTTTGGAAAGGTGTCCGCCAAAGTCAGGTGAGCAGATAAGATGTGGTGGAGCGAACTGGGAAGCACTCCACCTGGGTGTCTGGGCAAACTGGAAGCGAGACAGAGGCAGAATATAATCGACCAAGGGCAGGCGAACCACCTGGACTATGCACCACTTTCAGTGTGAATGTACCTGAAGTAGGGTAAAGAAACTTGGGTTGCCAATACCACTACTACTTTGGATCACCATAACACACCTGTGTGTTTCTTAAAAACATTGATAAAATTGACCTTCCTCCCTCATGATGGAGAAATCAACAATGGTCGGATACATACAGCGTACATGTACACTAAAGGGCAGATTATACTTCTGCAACCGCACACATCAAATGTTGCTTGAGTCTGGTCGGGAACAAGTTTTGCTGGTTTGCTTCTGCAACGTTGGTCTGGAATTTCTGTGGACGCACAGCAGTTTCCCGCCAAAGTGCAAGGGGGAGCCTATTTGACAACTTGCAAGAACTTCGGCGAATGCCGGTGGGAGTGTTTATCTTCCAAAACAATAATGACGCGTCTGCAAGGTATGACTGCCACAGAGATGGCTAGAGTTGCTAGACATCGAAGAGGAACAGGTTCTGTTAATGGAGTTGGCAAAAAGACAAAGGAGGACGCGTAGGTTATTCTTTGTAGTTGTTCCTCGGTTTTTAAAAATGGCGCAACACGCCACCGAATCGAGAAGGACGAACACACAGACAGCCAGAAAGACCTACCAAGGACCAATCATGGCAGCTTTTTGTCTGTGCGGGTTTGCGACCGTCCGATGCATAATCAGGATGTTTTTGAGGTGTGCGACAACGGTTGCAGAACATCTGCGTGGGGGGGCGTGGTCGTGCACTGAGTCAGATTGGACGTTGCAGAGGTGTCAGAAGCATAAATTGGCCTTAAGACATGCTGCTGAAAAGTGGAGAACCTAAGATCTGGCTCATGTCAGCCAAGACAACATTTGAAATTGGAAAGGGACCAACACTTCAGTCTGGGTGGTCTATCAGTTTCTGCTCTGTTCCAAGAAGATGCAATGATCCTTCCAAGTCATTGAACGTCTCGTAATTGACCTCTCAGACTAACTGACGCCATCAAAAGGTAATTATGACATCTGTATGCCCATGTGCCAGAGAGTTAAACATACCAATTACCACATTGTCTAATGAAACCTTAAATCCTCTGGTGAGTCTGATTTGTAGTTTTCAAAGAAAATAATTTTTTGACTGTTTGAAAGTAAAAATAAAAGCTCCACTTGTATGTTTATCAATGGATAGGGTTTAGGCTCTAGCTCTCTTGAAAATGTGAATATTTCCTTATGTGTCGTCATATGCACCAGATTCTGTCAACTTTATGGTGCACGTGATTTTTGTCAGTAAGTTATAAGATCCATCCATCCAACTAAAACAGAATTAGGAGATCATTAATTTCATTGGTCCAAAGCACAGACAAGTATAACATGAAACTTTCTTTTTTGTGTTGTTTGCCTCTAATGGATGGTAAGGCCATTTCCATTCCATGAGGTGGACAGACCCTGGGAAAGTCACATCAGAGCACAGACACAACTAAAAATGTAACCAATAGATTTATATGGTAAAGTAAAATAACCAATAAACTTAATCTGCATATCTTAAGAAATAAATAAGTAATTTAACAAACAAAAATACATGTGGTTTCCAAAAGGTCTTGAAGCTGCGTAAACAGCATTTCAACCCTTTAAATTTCAGACCTTGAAGGGACCATAATCAGTCTGTAACAACAGACTTTATTTGAGAAATATTAATTTTAAATGTAAATACAAAAACAGTAAAAAAAAAAATACTGCAATAGCGTCATTGCTATAGTGTTCACAATGTCATATATTTTGGGTAACTAACATGTGCTAAGTCCTGTAGCAACGGGTTCCTTTAGCATTGAGCAATATTAAAACTTTTCAGTTTGATCCTGAAGAAATTGGTGCTGGCTTTGATGGCAATATTTTTGTTTTATTTGGCAAAATATTCATTTGATTTGTGTTTATCTGACTGTGTTGATTATTATTCCCCCACTAAATGAAAAAAGTACGAATTTATTATTATCTAGAAACTATTAATAACGTTCCTACCCTCATCTATGATCGTGAGCTTTGGGTCATGACCGAAAGAACGAGATCCCGGGTACAAGTGGCTGAAATTAGTTTTCTCCGTAGTATGTCTGGGCTCTCCCTTAGAGATAGGGGAGGACTCAGAGTAGAGCCGCTGCTCCTCCAAATCGAGAGGAACCAGTTGATGTGGCTCGGGCATCTGGTTAGGATGCCTCCTGGACATCTCCCTGGTGAGGTGTTCCAGGCACGTCCCACGGGGAAGAGGCCCCGGGGAAGACCCAGGACATGCTGGAGGGACTATGCTCGCTGGCTGGGATTCCCCAGGAGGAGCTGGCCCAAGTGGCTGGGGAGAGGGACGTCTGGGCCTCCCTACTGAAGCTGCTACCCCTGCAACCTGACCTCGGATAAGCGGAAGAAGATGGATGGATGACGTAGGTGAAATGCAGCTCCAGACGAGCTGAGCGTGTAGCGACGTCACAAGTACATTTCTTTTCCAATTGACCCATATTTATGCTGCGTGCTCCCGTTCTTCCAAGGTCCACACTTTCTTGTGTTCTTCTCAAGAACATACTTGGCAACGAGTCCATACTCGCCTTCTTGTGAAATAAGAAACAGCGAATATGTTACAAAGACTGAAAGACGCTTTCCTGTCACCTTAAACAGGTCTTCATTATTCTATGATTTGATTTTATACTAAATTCTGTTAACAGTTTTAGCTCTGGCTAATATATTAGGCAGTTTATTACAAGTTGATCACGTTTGTTTCAGCTTCTCATGTATGACGGCTCATTAAAACTTTGAAAATGTGACGCAGTGTGGTGTTTTCTAAATTTACATCCGTCAAACACAATGTGATAAATTGTGTGTTTACTCTGGAGATTCCAGTTCAGTAGGACCTCTACCCAGCATGCAATGTGGAGGTGACTAAAGGGAAACCTCAATAGGTGGAAAATTTTACAATTTAAATTTGTTCAAGTAATTATGATTTGTAACGTATTCAGACTAAAATTAAGGTCACATGTTCAACTAGTCATGGATCCCTTTAAAAAGTGTTAGCTATTCCAAAATGTTCAAACTAGATCATAGTATGGAAGGAGCTATCACTTAAAGCGTTAATGATGCAATATTGATTTCATGTAATTTTGCATAAAATTCACGCAGCAGGACATATGAAGTGGTTGTTAGTTATTAGGAATCAAACAGGCCTATTTATAACACAGATATTTTACATTTACCAGCCCCACAGCAGCACTAAAAAAGGTCAGTTAAAGTACTTAAATTGTTAAATTAAACTAATTAAATCTAAATGTCAGTTAAAGTTATTAAGTTTGTCTCTTTATACGAAAAGAAAAGTAATAAACTAACTTGTACTTGAATTTAGGCATTATGCTGTGAAAACGCTAAATAGCTAAAAAACAAAAGCAAACAAAACTATACAGCCGCCATGCAAATATGCCGACTGACCTACTGCTTTAAAATTACATGCTGAGACATTTAAAAATGATCCTACTTTTTCTATTGAATAAGGCTAGAGTATATGTTCCACTATTGTTGCAGGCAAATAACATGTTTTGTAAATAGAAATACAAAGTAAATACAATTCCAAAATTAAACTTTGACAAATTTCTTAGTAAAAAAACCCAAACTTTTCTGTTTTCTCAGAATTTATTCATTAATTATGTATTTCATCTTTCACTTTTTCTCTTTTTTATAGATTGATGTTTTCAGATTTTATTTTTCATATTTGAAATTGAGTTTTAGGAATTACATTCTTTATAACTTTTACTCAACAGATCACATATTTTTATTGGTCTGCATGGATGTTAGAAACAAAATTGTATTGTTTGAGAGTGAGCGCTGGTATTTTTTGATCAAGACTTTTTTTCAAGATTAATTTCTGTTTGCATTTTTTTTTGTTTCAAATATCGGTTTATAAAACTTGTTCTTTGCAACAATATTGGAACAAACTTCACTCCATACCATTCAGCATCTTCTCCAATCTTATCTGCAATATCAAAGTAATGCATCGGAACAATGGGTTTCTTCATCATGACGAAAACAATTGGTTGTTTGGTTTGATTTTAAGCATTGCTTTAAGCTTGCTTTAGCTCCGACTCCCCAACTTACCCTAAGGCATCTCAGACAACAGACTGGACCGACAAAACAAAACACCATCTTTTTCCTGTGTAGCCAAAGACAAAAATATATTTATACCAGCTCAAAATGTTCCTTTTATTATCTACCAATGGGGTAAGAGCATTGAAAGATTAAAATTTTTAGTGTGTGTGGGTGAGATGATGGATAAAATCATCCTTATGTCATTTCTTTATTCTTAAGATGCCGAAATGCTGTAAACCTTCAGTTCTGTTTCTCATGCTTTGCTAACTGTTCTCTCTCTTTCCAAATGAAAACCGGATGTCTGCTCAGAAAGGATACTGTCACAGACTGTTATCTTTAAATGCGTTAAGTCTTACTTTAGGGAGTTGTAATAAAAGGTACATTTGTTATAGAAGTTTGTTTAATCTTGCCTAAGCTGATGTACAAATTCCTAAATACAGATTTCTTAGATGGATTTTGAATTCATGTTTTTCTTTTTTCTTTCAAAGTGTGTTTCTGCAGAAATAGACAAACATTATCAGGTAATCTGCTAAGATTTGAGTATTAGAAGTTATTTAAGCAGTGCATTAAGATAATCCTATAGTATATCATGCTGTAATGTCATGCTACAATAAATTATATTTATTTAGATTCAAGTGTTACCAATAAGACAAACGGTCACAAAACTATGGGAAGAGTGAGCTCTCTCTAATCAGGGTAGCCATTTTAACTCCCTTATGGATGTAATGCAATACAATTGTAATACAATTGTATGGAGCAAATTTTGCTCTATTATTGTTAAAAACATTTTTTTTTATATAAAAAAAATAGTGAAAAAATGCACAACAATCAAGAAATTACATTTAGAAAATATTTTAATCTGATATAAGGTTAGAAAATTACTTTGCTGTTTTCTTATAAATGTTTGTTTTTTAATTCCTTTTTCAAACTTCATTTTCAAAAGGTATTTTTTCAGTATTTTTTTTCATAATTTCGTATTTTTTATTTAATTTCAATTAAAATTCCTGTTTTTCAGATTGGATTTTATGAAATAGATTTCCTTTCAAAGTGGATTTAGCAATTTGAAAGGTGAGGAGCGAAGACAAATTTCTGGTCTGATTGGTCCACATAGACGATAGCAACTTTTTTTATTGGTCAACAAAACAAGTTTGTCAAGAGAGTGTATGTAATGGGCTTGAAGTGAGGAGAATCTTATCTGTAAAATGTTTTTCTAAAAGAAAGAAAAAAATCTAAAATCTGTAAAAACCAAATTGAAAAAACGACATATGAAAGAGAGAGAAAACAGCAAAGTCACATGCAAAACCTTTTTGGATTAAAACAACTTTATTTCTGGATTACATTTTTTTTCCTCAAAATTATTCATTTACAAAACTTTTTTTTTTTTTTTTTTTTTTTACAATTATGGAACAAATTACACTCCATACATCTAATCTACCACAAACAGAAAGTCATTTAATCTGTTAGCAATAACTCATTGTATCTGAGCATTTATCACTCCAAGCATTAATTAGATTAAAATTAATACAGTGGTATGGTTTTAAAATACCAGAACTGTTTCTCATCCAAACTCTGGTTTTTCTGAAAACATGGATTTTCGATCCAGATCTAAATAAATCCCCATGTTGTTTGTTCATGTTGGAAAATCCAGAGGAATATCCTGAATAAAAAAAAAAAAAAACAGATATAAGGACAAACTGTATAATATATTTATAAATATATTGGATAATCCCAATCATTGAATTCAAGCATTTCATAGCTTGGATCTCATACAAACAAAGGGTCATATGTGAATAGTGTAGTGTAATAAAGTCCATGAAATAAAGTCCATTTTGCTTTTAGAAATGTATTCTTGAAAACAAGGAACTAACACAAATCTTAAATTTATGTACGATTGACTTCCATATCCAAGGTCAGATTTAAAAACATTTATTAGTATTGGTACTTTTCTCACTCCATAGTAATGTTTGAAAACAGGTGTCTAGAGTGTAGGGTTGGTTTAAACTGTAGCTTAGGACAACAGGATAAATTACCAACTTTATGGGAGCAGTTTGGTTCCATGATTGAGCACCTATAAAGATGCTGAGTAGCAGGTTTGTGGGGAAAAACCTGAAAATGTCCAGCATATAGCGGCGGACTCGACCTTAAAAATAACTTTGGGTTTAATTAGAGTGCAAAGAGAAATTCTCAAGGGTGTGTAGGGGTGTAGCAGCTCTGACAGATAGAGGAAGTTAAGGCCATTAAAGGCTATAAAGCTGATTAAAGTATTTTAAAAAAGACAAGTAGACTAAAATATGGGATATGTGGGCTACCGTTCATGTGCCAGTGGAAGACTGGGCAAATGCATTCTGGGAAATGGAACAGAAAAACATTTATGGCAAAATTCAGGTATGGAAGTGGCAAAAAAAAACATGAAGAGAAGAGACCAGATTTATATACTATACTAATATAAAAAAGGGTAATTAAATCAGAAGGTTAAAAAACTATGTATTTATTGGCAGATGATGATAAAGTTTAACAGAAGAAAGATGTTGGAGTCCCCGGCTTCTTTAGCAAATGCATTATAGCAATCCAACCAAGTGGTAACAAGAGTGTGGATTAAGGTTGCAAAGTGCTGCTGGGAAAGAATTGGCTTTACTTTAGCCTGCTGCCTCAAATGGAAAAAGCTGGATTTAACAACTGATCTGATGAGATTTTCTAACCTTAGTCCATCATCCACTTTGGTCCCTACATTTGTTACAATTGGCCTCAATTACTGTCCCAAAGAAGCGGGCGGGACTTACCTGGAGGACCTTCATGCCGCTTCCTGCTCTTTTTAAAACACATCTATATAGGAAAAAAGACAACAAGAGAGTAAGACATATATAAGAAAAATAAGGATCCTCAGTGGACTCTTATAAATATAAAGCACAGAAGAGTAAAAAATACAACACTGAAAGAAAAAAAAAGAAAAAACTTCCTATTGGGGAGGTGACAAACTTCACCTGTAAATCTAGTTTGGACATTTGTCAACCCTGATATTTGTTTTATGAACTAATTTCTTGACATATATGCAGCAATTTAGCCAGAACTTATTCTGCATACCACTAATGCTGCTTTGGGGCCCAGTACGGAGTCTGAGCTCAGAGCTCCGTTCTTCTTTTGATCACATACCGATTCCACCTTTACAAATACTTTCAGAATAAATTTGGTCAAATTCTTTAAGAATACAAGTTGGAAAGTTTCAACTTTGCAACAATGCAAGTAAAAATCACAACTTACAAATACAAATCACTCATCTAGGAGTACAAATTTTTACATGTGCATTTGTGATTTGTTTTTTGTACATGTGTGAATGTTTCACGTAAATCTCTGATTCATACTTATAGATACATATTTTATCTGTAACTGTAAGTTTGTCTTCTTTTAATGTAATCGCAAATTTGTAACTCATAAAGTTGTGTTTTCTATCAAATTTGCAAATCGATAGCTTTTTTTTACGTTTTTCTTACTTATACTGGTAAATCATTTTTGTGTTTGTTTAAATTTGAGATCTGTACTCATAGATTTTTTTGATTTCTACACGTAAATTTGTTGCATGTACTCAAAAATTTGTGATTTGAACCTTAAAAGTGCAATCACTTCTTAGGAATGTGTTTCTCCTATATGTAAACATTTAATTTTTACTTTTAAATTTGTGATTTTTACTCTTACATTTGTAATTTGTACTCATTGATTTTTGTGAATTTATTTATTTATTTGTATTAGTTGCAAAGTTGTGCCTTCCATCCAAACTTGTATTCTCACAGATGAACATCTGATTTCGCATGTATCTACGAGCTGACAAGGAAAAAACACAAGTAAAAACACAAACATTTATTTACAAATTCAGACATCAATGCAAACAATAATATCGACTGTTATTTTACCCCATAGTATGGGGTAAGATTATTTCACTCTATCATTCTTTTATAAATGTAGACTATTATATCTATTTAAGTTGCTCTGAATCTTCTCAGTCTCTTTACCTAACATTCTAACTATCTAATAAAGATAATAAATAAATAAATAAAGATCACATTTTTTTGTTGATTTTTATTTTACCTTAAATTTTTCTAATTGAATATTGGGCAGGGTTCATATCGGATCTTTTGTTTCTAGCTTTTCTGGAATTTTGAGTCATTGTGATCTGGTTCCTTAGCCAGTAAAGGTGTACAGGTGTTGTAGCTGAGTGCAAATCTGTATGAGAAATTAAAGATGGCCTGTATGTGAAAGTCAGTTACAGTTTTAAATATATAAGGAATTCAGCATCAAAACCATTTGCTTTATACGAGTACAGTTTAAACCACAACCAGCTGCATTAGCATAGTTGGTGGTTGTGCAAACCGACATCCTGAAAGTGCCATACTGGGATTTACATTCCTGACATTTACTGCTCTTTAGGAGGAACACTGCCATGCACTAATGAAGAAGATGTCATATCCTAGGAACTACTGGTATGTCCTTGTAAACCTGAATTTCCCCACTGTGGGAACATAAGGGGCATTTCTATTACTGAACCACACTACATCTGGAGGCGTGGCAGTTTTACTTGTTTTTCTGTACAGCATGTGGCTTTAAAGTTGTAGGGAAATCATATTTAAATGTCAAATCATTCTGGCTTAAACACGTATATAAATGTACACTTTATCAGACGATATTGTCCCAAAATTTTGAAAATTTCCATAAAAAAAAAAAAAAAATCCTGTCTTAAAAAAATATTTTTTTTTCTCTCTGTTATTTTATGCAGGCCAGTTAGTTATACTTCAGCTTGTACACCTAAATTCAACCAATCATATATTTACGGTCATCTGTCAATCAAATGTTTTCGGTCATTGCATCTTGATTCATATGTTGCAGTTAGTAATTAGTAAAAATGTCTAAGAAATAAAGGAATAAATCAGTCTGCCTTAAAAAACATCTCCAAATTTAAAAAGCTCATTGAAAACGCTTTGCTTCTACCTGCGTTTGTTTCAGGTTTATGATGTTCTTTTGTAAATAGAGTAGAATAGAAAATCCCTTTATGGCCCAAAATGGGTATATTACCTGAGGATCAGCACCTCCAAATCTGAGGCCATGGTCCTCCACCGGAGAAAGGTGGACTCCCTTCTTTAGGTCGGTGGAGAGTCCTTGTCTCAAGTGGAGGAGTTCAAGTATCTCGGGGTCTTGTTCATGAATGAGGGACGGAGGAAGCCTGAGATCAATAGACGGATCGGCGTCTGCAGTGATGCGGTCGCTGTATCGGACCTTCGTGGTGAAGAGGGAGCTGAGTCAGGGTGCAAAGCTTGCGATTTACCAATCGATCTACTTTCCCACCCTCACCTATGGAAGTACAAGATCGTGAATACAAGGGGTGGAAAGGAGTTTCCTTCTTAGGGTGGCTTGGCGCACCCTTCGAGGTCGGTGTGAGGAGCTTAGCTACCTGAGAGGGGCTTGGAGTAGAGTCGTTGCTCCTCAACGTCGAAAGGAGCCAGCTGAGGTTGCTCTGGCATCTATTGTGGATGCCTCCTGGTCGCCTCCCTCAGGAGGTGTTCCAGGCATGTCCAATAAAAAGGAGGCCTCATGGAAGGCCCAGGACACGCTGGAGGGACTATGTCTCTGAGCTTGCCTGATGTCGCGTCGGGGTCGCCCCAGAGCAGGTGGAGGAGGTGTCTGCGACCCGGTCCCAGATAAAGCCAAAGAAAATAGGCGGACAGATGGATGGATGGATGGATATTTTATGTTCTAAAAGCTATTCTTTTATGTTTTGTTATATTTTATTGCTATCATTCATTACTCAAAGCTGACATATTGCTATTGGAATGGAAAATAGGAAAAGTTGTCTCTGGTCATTCCTACTGATTAGACATTTAGTTACACCATTTTTCACTGAATTAATAAATCTGCCATCAACCAAAATGTCTCTTGACAAAAGCTGCAGCATTTAGATTGCTTACCCACACCTGGATGGAGGTAGCTGCAGCTGTGGAACATGGCTTTGCCTCAGTGGGCAGATTGATCCAGGATGCACCGATCATGCTTGGATTGCATTGTAAAACGGACCTCTGGTTCATAATTCCATCCACAGCATTTAAAACATCCTCTATGCTACACATCTGTAATGCAGTCAGCTTATTAACAAAAGCTTTTTTATTTTTAAACTCAACGTGTGCTTACCTAAAACTTTACTATCTTTTAAAAAAATCTATAGACTTGATCTTACTCTAATGAGCCTAATTATAAAGATTGGTATCAGAAAGTGAAATCCAATCCAACTGCATTGTTTCCACGTCTTCTTGTTGATGTTTTGAATGTTTCCTGCCTCTGGCTCATTCCTGGCTTGCCCAGATTTGTTTCTCTACTCTTCACCTCTTGAAAAGCCACAGGTTCAAGTGCATTAGCCTTCATTCCTGCATATGTAAATGTGCAGAGATTCGATCTGGACACTAAAAAACACACTCTACCAGTAGCTTTATGAAATTGTACGACTGGTTTAGATTTTTTGAAAGATGCATACATTTCTATCCAATGTTTCTGGGAAAATCATTAACATTCCCCTATCTTAAGTGTTTCCAATTCTTGAGGGTATATAGTCCTTTGCATTTTTCTTCCCCTTTTACGCAGTAGGTATTCAGGCATGTAGAAACAGGGAGACCCTGGGGAAACACCTTTTTTATAACAATGTTCAATCATGCTTCGATATTTTGTGCTATACCAAACCAAAGTATTGACTGAGCTGATTAGCTGGGGAAGTAATCAGATCAAATGATGAGTGTAAAAGCAAAACATCATGTTTTAGAGCCAGAAAACCTAAAAATCAAGAGTGCATCCTTTACCATCAAACATAACATTCTAGAATAGACACTGCCCTACTGAATCGATATTTTAAAGTTGCATGCCACTAGTCCCTAAGGATTAGAGTTGGAGACCAGTTTAGAGTCAGTAAACATGCAGCTAACATCTCTGCAGACTGCAGTTAAAAGCCCAATAAAATCTGGAAATTATAAATCAGTTTATGTTCTTTTGAAGGAATCTAAGTAATTAGTGAAGTAAGCAAAGTCCTATTAAAACATGAAGACAAGGAATGAAATATACTGCTGTGAATCTGTATACTGATGATTCTGTGATCTACAGCCACTCTTAAGCCATTCATTTTGTTTTTCATATTTTCTGGCTTCCTTTGACATTATTCAATCTCAGCTTTTAGGCATTTTGTTGAAACTGAATTCAGGTAAATTAAAGATTTGCTTTCCTTACAAAGCAGGTGTCCTCACCTCTGCCTATAATTCAGAAAACAAGAGCAATACATTGATTTTGTATAATAATAATAATAATGAATTTTATTTATAACGCACTTTACATTTGACATCAAATCTCAAAGTGCTACAAAGTGCTACATTTAAAAAGGGAAAATTAAAACAAGTTTAAAAGACCATAACATTAAAAACAGTGTAAAAAGACAATCATTAAAATCAATACATTAAAAGGCATACATAGCCTATTAAAAAAATTAAAATCAACAATTGTAGGCATTTCTAAAAAGGAACGTTTTCAGTCCTTTCTTAAAACAATCCACCGTCTGTGGGGCCCTAAGGTGGTCTGGGAGGGCATTCCACAGACGGGGAGCTGCGGCTTCGAAAGCCCTATCGCCCATTGTTTTTAGCCGTGTCCTGGGTGGGGCCAGACGGTGCTGTTGGCCTGACCGGGTCCGGGAAGAGGTGTGTGGTGTGAGCAGTTCAGTGAGATAGGTGGGGGCCGCACCGTGCACACAGTGATGGGTGTGCAGAAGAATCTTGTACTCTATACGGGCGTGAATAGGGAGCCAGTGTAAAGTGTGAAGGATGGGAGTGATGTGCTGGTGTTTCCTCACCCTCATCAGGACCCTGGCAGCGCTGTTCTGTACGTACTGGAGTTTCTGAAGGCTCCTGCCAGAGATCCCGATGAGGAGAGCGTTGCAGTAATCCAGCCTGGAGGAGACAAAGGCCTGGACGAGCTTCTCTGCAGCAGGGAGGGATAGGGAGGGGCGGAGTTTGGAAATATTACGGAGGTGAAAAAAGGACGTTTTGCAAATGGAGGTGACATGATTGTCAAAGGAGAGGTGGGGGTCAAGCTTGACCCCAAGGCTTGTAACAGAGGGAGACAGGGGAATGGTATGACCACAGAATGAAACAGAGGTGAGAGGAGAGGAACGGAGTTGATGAGGAGTACCAGTTTGGATGGCCTCTGTTTTTGAGGCATTAAGCTGCAGGAAGTTTTGACTCATCCACGCCTTTATATCCTCCAGGCAGGAGCTGAGGCGGGTGACAGAGTTGGCGGGGGAGCTGGGAGGAGTCATTTTAATGTAAAGTTGTGTGTCGTCAGCATAGCAATGGAAGTTGACCCCATGCCTGCCGACGACACAACTAAGGGGGAGCATGTAGATGGTGAACAGGGTAGGGCCGAGCACGGAGCCCTGGGGGACCCCACAGGTGACAGTGTGAGGTCTGGATTTTGCCTCCCCCAGGGCCACGTATTCGGTCCTATCACTGAGGTAGGAGTGAAACCATTGGAGGGCAGTGCCAGAGAGACCAATGAAATGCTGGAGGCGGTGGAGGAGGATGTGGTGATCTACTGTGTCAAACGCAGCAGAGAGGTCGAGAAGAATGAGGAGGGACGTGAAACCGGAATCAGAGGCCATCAGCAGATCGCTGGTGACTCTGATGAGAGCTGTTTCTGTGCTGTGGGAGGGACGAAAACCAGATTGGAATTTTTCATACAGATTATTGCATTTAAGGTGGTTGTGGAGCTGGGTGGAAACAACTTTTTCTAGGAGTTTGGAGATGAATGGGAGGTTTGAAATGGGTCTGTAATTTGACAGAGGTTCAGGGTCCAAGGTGGTTTTTTTTAGGAGGGGTTTAATGAGGGCAGTTTTAAGGGTAGATGGGACAGTACCCGTTTCCAGGGAACTGGCTATTATTTTGGTTATGAGATGACTAATGGACTGATGGTGAGTTTTGAGAAGAGGGGATGGGAGGGGATCTAAAGAGCAGGTGGATGGTTTAGATTTGCGGATGATGTTCTCGACCTCCTGCTGCGTTGGCAGAAAGAAGTGTGATAGGAGTTGTGTGGGAGATGTCTGAGGGGTATCAATAGTGGTGCTATTTGAAGGTGAAAGTGAAGAGCGGATGCTGTCTATTTTTGATATGAAGAAATCCAGAAACCGGTTGCAGTTTATATCTGTGTGGTTGTAGAAGGAGGAGACCTGTGGTTTGAGAATATGGCTGATTGTGGAAAAGAGTTTTCTGGAATTACCTGGGTTATTGTTGATGAGCGAGGAGTAGTAATTGGACCTGGCCTTGGAGAGGGCTGTTGCCTAATTTCTGCGATGTTCCCGGTAGGCCAGTTTATGCACCGTCAGGCCAGATGTTTTATATACCCGCTCCAGGACACGGCCAGACCTCTTCATTTGCCTTAGCTCTTTGGTAAACCAAGGAGCGGAACGTATAAATGTGACAGTCCGGGTTATTACAGGAACATGAGTATCCAGGATGGAGTTGAGGCTTGTGTTGTAAAAATCCATTAACTCACTGGCTGATGAGAGTGGAGAGGGGGAAAGATGCTGAAGATGTGAGCTGAAGGATGAGGAATCAATGTTTTTGATGTTTCTGAAAGTGATATGGCGTTTTGGTTTGGTGAAAAAGGTTATGGGGAGTCTAAATGTAACTGCCAGGTGATCTGAGACACCAACATCATATATGTTGATGCTGGTGAGTGGAAGGGAGTCAGTTATAACAAGGTCCAGAGTATGCCCTTTGCTGTGGGTGGGGCCATCTGTGAGCTGTTGAAGATTTAGACAGTCCAAAACCTGTTTGAATTCGGCAGCTAGACGGGAAGTGTGTGAGTCCATGTGTATATTGAGATCACCAATAACAAGAATATTTGAGTGTGCAGTGCAGAGAGAGATTAGGAACTGATGAATGTCAGAAATGAAAGTTGGTTGTGGTTTAGGGGGGCGATATATGACAGCTACTGTAGCAGAGAAAGGATTATTGCATTTAAAAACAAGGCTTTCAAAGGAGGAAGCACCAGGTACAGACAGGAGGGACACTGCAAAGTAGCTGCGATATAAAACAGCAAGGCCCCCACCCCGCCCAGTTGTGCGGGCTTTGTCCAGGTATGAGTACCCTTGTGGGCAGGCCTCATTCAGGGAGCTGTAGACATCCGGCTGTTGCCATGTCTCTGTGAGGCAGAGAATGTCTATTTCTTTTTCCAGAATGTGATCGTGGATGAATCCGGATTTATTTGACAGTGACTGCACATTAAGCTGTTCCAGTGTGATGTGGGAGTTGGAGTCCAGTTTATGTAGAGTGCGGAGAACGCTGAAATCCACTCCAGGTCTTCCAGTTCGCCGGTCCCACTCAGCCATATCTGAGGTAGGCTTAGCAGCGCTCAGATGACGCAGATGGTGACGTACCTGTTGCGCGACAGGACGTGATGCCGACCAGAAGGATGCGATGGAGCTGTGGTCACCGCGTTTGGACATTACAAGGCGGCGCCCGGATCCCCGGTGGATGTAACGGGGTCGACGTGGAAGATCCAATGGAGCTCTGTTGGTGTTGAGAATCCGAAGTGGTTGTATCGTGGTGTCGATGGGCAACAAGTGGCGTGATGGTGTGCCGGTGCTAACAGTTAGCCAGGATCCAGGTGAGCAGCGGTCGAGAAAAGCCATACCCAGAAGGATGATCCACAGCTTCAACAGAGGTGGTGTTCCATTCACAGACCTCCGATGGATGGCGGAGGCACTGGAAGATTTATGAAGACTGATGGTGCTGATAGGACTCTGTAAATAGAAGAGTAGCTCTGGCTAACTCTGTTAGCGTAGCCAACCCAAACAAGTTGCCAACGGGCTAACAGGCCGACGTGCAGAGATAATCCAGAGAGGGCATGAAGCACTTAGACATCTCCGTAGGAATAATCCAGTTTGACGGACACAAAAAGGAAGCAGCGGGATTGGGGGATTTGAAGCCCAGAGAAAAGGACGATTCACTTAGCAAGCAGTGTCCAGCGTAGTGACCGGTAAGTGCAGGGTACCACACAAATTCGATGTGTATAACAAAATAATCTGTCTCTTACTGTAGTAACTGAGTTCCCAGAATATGGTACAGTAGGATGGATTTTGCAGAGGACAGATTTTGACGGATTTGCAGAGAAGCGGCGAACAGCCAACGCCAGCGTCCTCTCTCCAACCCGCTGACTCTTTCTCCTAGCTGCTTTCTCCTTGTATCAGCCTATAAATACCTGGGTATACATATTAATGATTTATTCAGGTCATATCCACAGTCTGTTGAAAAAGCTAAAGCTAAGATGATAATTTAATCATATCAGGACAGAAATGGTTTATAATTTTCACCGTAATACTGTAAATATTTTAGACTATGGAGATGTTGTCGAATGAAAATGTATCTAGACACTGTGTTTTATGGAGCGCTTATTACAGTATGGAGTGAGTTTTGTTCCATTATTATTGCAGCCAAAGAATACATGAAAAAATATGAATGAATTTTTTTTTTTTTAATTGTCGAGATCTACAACTGTGAGAAGCTTCTTAATGAAATAAATAAATCTTCGGAGTAGATTTGCTGTTTTCCCAGATTTAATATATATATATATTTTTATTTATCTTTTCATTTGTTTCCTGTTCTTGTTTAATGCTTTTTCCTCCAATACATTTTTTTCAAATTTGCTTTATCAACAGAATTGCTTTTTACAAATGGCTTTTTGGAGTGAGGAAGAAAGACACTTTTCTATTTGTCTACAAAATTATTATATCCTAATGTGCAGGTTCAGCGCAACCATTTGTATTTTCCTTCAAGTGAAGAGAATGTGATCCGTAAAAAGCATTTAGAAAATATTGAAATTAATAAAACTTAATCTAAAAAAGAGAAACCCTATATAAGTTTAAAAAAACAAGATAAAATTTAAACTAATTATTCTAAGAAAGCTTTTAAAGTTACTCCTAAATGCTTTTTTTATCTAAGAAGTTGTATTTTCAACCAAAAACAGAAGACAGGTTCTGATTTCTGCATTTGGTCATAACTTAGCATCATATCTAGATTTTTTACTTTCTCTTAGACCTATTTCTTGCTACTCTTCACCTTACCTCCTCTCCAGGTCTCTTGGGAATACTTTCTCTGTAAGTTCTTTCATACATCAGTCTGATTCATGACCTGCCCATGCCTTAAACCCTGCATCTGCACCCGAGGACCGTTTAAGTCACACGCGTGCATATGGGTTCTATATGTGTATTTGCACATATTCAAGAACAAAAGGACGAGCAAACAATGCAGGAAGTTTTAACGCCCACGCTCTCTGGTGTTCACTGTATAGGGAGAGAGAGAGAGAGAGCACAGCTGGGACACACCCTATTATCCATCCATCTGTGCAAATACGTTAACTTTGAAGTATGACACTAGGGTGTGGACTGTTACTGGAAGCCTTTCTAGAGGTTTCCCCAAAATCATTTATATTTCAATCTAGGGTTAGGCTAACTGTGAACATGATAGAGCTTTTTTTGTTTTCATACTCTCTTGTGATTGAGACTAAGATGGAGATTTCTAGAAAGAGAGACAACTGGCGGTTGCTGTAGAAAACCAAAACTTCCTTTGGTTATCTTAAGAATATGATAGACTGAGGGTTTGCTTTTCCTGTTAAGAATATATGGCATAATGAACATGGAAAGAGAATATTCGAAAAACATTCGCCAAAGTGGAACCTTCAGACACCATCTCTTTGTCAGCTGAAACCTTTGCAAATGTCACAGGAGATAAATAATGTCACGGTTTTGGTTCTGTTAAGTTTTCTTTTGGTTTTTTTTTTTTTACTTTGATCCATGTTCATCTTTGGTTTTTAGTTTTATTGGTTTAATTCCTATTTTGTTGTGTTTTCTGGATGTATTTGAGTTCTTAGGTTTTTCTTGATTGCTCTCTGTTGCCCTCTTGTGTTGGTCTCCTTTTCCCTAGTTCCCTTCTAGAATCCTCAGTTCACACCTGCTCTCAATTAGCTAATTTAGTCCTGTCTTTGTTCAGTCTTCCATATATACTCTCCTTGTTCAGTTCCTCAGTACTGGTTGCTCGTCTTTTCCTGGCTTCCAACATGAGTTTTCCCATGAAGTTGTCTGGTTTTTAGTTCCATGTATTTTGCACTGTGGTTTTTGGATTTTTGCCTCAGTTATTCGATTAAATGTTCAAATCTAAAATAATTAAAAGGTAGAGATGGTTATGTTTTATTTATTTTCTTTCCATTTAACTTAATTTTTAAGTAGGAAAAAGGTTGAAATATATTTTGACTATGTCGCATTACAGAAAAAAAGGATTATTTCAACAATAATATAAGAAATAAGAAAGTAATAAAACAAACCCTGGATTCTTCTAACTCTGTAAGCTGTTATCAATAGCAGGTGAGACGTTGGTTGATTCTAGCTAATCTAGTTGATGGATTTGATCATCACATATTACATCCAAAACAATGAAAAACCTCTTTTTAAATAGAGATGTTGGCTTCATCAACGTTTGACATACACCTCATTAAAGGTTATTTTCAAAAGGTACTTTTATCTAGATAGAGTGGCATGAAGCACCTTTATCCACTGTTAAAGTTGTAATTCATTCAGCTCCATTTACAAATGATTTGGCTTTAAAATTGGACTATTTTAAGAACAAGGCTGTCTTTGAGTATTATACAGCTGGATCCTATTTAAATGCCTTATTCTGTCTTGTGTATGTTTGAGGATCTTTCAGGTTTCACGCACACCCTCGCATGCTGGGAATCCAACGAGCAGCGAAACACACACATCCTGCTGTTGTACACACTGTATACACGCTCCCATAGACATAGGAAGATTTATAATATGCTGGGGGGCATAAATCACACAAAGTCTAAACCCATGGATCACTATTGACGCTAGTTTAAACAATGGGTTTTAATGGTCTATTATTGTTTACAGGCGCTGTTTATCTGCAGACAGAAGAGAACACATGGCAGAATACCAGAAGATGATTTTTTTTATTTCTCATTTTCCTTCTGATTTTTTTTTCTTTGTTTTTCATTTTATTTCTCCGTAAGCATTTTGCTTATATTTTTTGTTTTTGATTGAAAGTCAGGAAAGATGCAACGAAGGAAATATGTCATAAGGAGGCAAAGGTAGGAAGGAAACAACATAAACATAGGAAACTGAACATAGGACTGAAATGCAGATAGGATTTTTAATGCTTCTTTTCTGTTTTCCATACAAATCCAGGCGGCACAGTAACTCAGAAACACTTTTTTTCTTTCTCATCTGAAGCCAGAGAGGGAAAGGATCTTGGACCGCTGTTGTGTTACCAGAGTAAAAACAGATTTAAAATCATTGCATCAGCGTTTAAAACATATACATTGAGTCCTTGTAAAACTTGGTGGAAAAAACAAACATTGATGGAGTTTACATCAAATGTTAAAACCTTTGAACATGTCAAATGTCCATCTATTTATGGCTAATTCTGGGCTGATGGGATTGTTTTAAAATACTGTTAATAGTTTAAGGATTCTTCTCTCTTTATGCACGAATAAATAGAAATGAAGCCATTTTAACCTTTTTTTCTTTGCATCACTTTGAAGTTTGTATAAGGTCCTATAATTTGTATAAGTTATTTGATTAAGTTATAAAGTCTTGCCTGGACATAATAACTACACTCCTTAAAGATTTCTTACTTTTTTTCTTACTTTTTGCGCTAAAACTCAACTCATCCTTTAGAGCCTAGTCTTATTAACTTAAATTTATTACTTCTCTGCAATTTCACAACACCCTGCCATTTCTTAAATGCTCACATCCAGTCATATTTAGGGCAATTAAAGCAAATCTCCAGGTTTCCTGTGAAGCCTCTACATCTTTGTGAATAGTTGGTCAGCAGCCAGGCCTTCCATCCCTTCCTCCTCTGCTAATATCTCCCTCTGGAACTCCTAAAAAAGGAAACAGGACTTTAGAGAATTAAGGGATTTTATTGTAAAGGACTTTAGGAAAGTTATGATAATGAGCTTTGAAACTGAAAATAGATCATTTCCAGATTCCTAGGGCTAAAATGACAAACTTCCCCTTTGGTCACATTACAACCATAATCTAATATTTAAAATTACAATTCTTTGGGGATAAACCAAGAAGGGTTATGGGTATGTTTTGTATATGAGCAGCTACAGTTATGGCTGCATGGCAACAGGTTTCACTTGTCCACCTGAGCTTGTTTTGATCAATCTTTCTAGCTCCCCCAGTCCTCCAGAGAGCTTTGTGTGCCTCAACTCTAGATCTGTAGCTGCAGAAGCTGTAACCGTGATGTTTCATGTCCCTAGTCTAAAATAAGGCAGATGCTTCATTTGACACTAACAGTTTGCAGTTGAGAAACAGATGATATGAGGGAAAGCTCAGGATCTACAAGGGCCAAACGGTTACCTCCCCTCCAGTTCTGCTTGTTGCACTTTCTGTCACTATATCCTTGTTTTAACCATGGATGTTCATGACAATACACAGTAAAATAAAAACCATAAAAGAAAGACCCAATTAATATTATAAATTGACTTTCTTGTTTTCCATGACAAAGCTTATGGTTGATCATTTGCTTATTTTTTGTTATTCTAACTGCACAATAAACATGAAAAAGCAAAAAAAAACAAAACACAATTTTTCTTGCTTGTATCTATTCACAATCCAGTATTTCATGCTCTTCTGCATGCTCGTCTGCATTTTTCCTCCCCTCACCCTGAATCTGTGGATTCTGGTCAGCCGGTCCTGCAGAGTCTTTTCCTGGCTGCAGGTCACCTCTGCTATGTGAGTCCTCCACTGCTGCTCCTTTTCCTGAAACACCAAAACTGCATTTCTCACATACATTTGTATAAATAACATGAATAAATTGTTGATTGTATTGTTGAAGAGGCTGCAGACAGAACACTGACTAAGTCTATGCTGGTGTTTGTGGTCTATGCTGTCTTTTAAAACATTGCGCCAGAGGTGTGCACATACTTTTTGAAGTGCAGGGGTAGAAAAAAAAGGGCACATATAGATCATGTTTGCTATTCCATAGGAAACTTTAGCACGTGTTTTGACTCTCAAGAGGGCACTTTAGCACAGTTTTCAGCTCTCAAAGGGGCACTTTAACACACACATTGGTACAAGTATCCTCCTGAGAGGGTACTTATTTGCAGTTTTGCTCCTTAGAGGGAACCTTAGCACATGTTTTGGTTCCCAAGGAGGTCCTTAGCACATTTTCTGGCTCCCGAGAGAGTACTTGATTGCAATTTAGCACGTGTTTTGACTGTCAAGAGGGGACTTTAGCACAATTTTCAGCTCTCAAAGGGGCACTTTAAAACATGCTTTGGTACAAGTAACCTCCTGAGAGGGTACTTATTTGCAGTTTTGCTCCTTAGCACATTTTTGGGCTCCGAGAGAGTGCTTGATTGCAATTTAGCACATGTTTTTGCTCCTGAGAGGGCACTTTAGCACCTGTTTTTTGCTTCCAAGGGTGACTTAAGCATTTTTGCTCTTCCTGAGAGGGCACTTTAGGGCAGTTTAATACTTTCCGTAAAAGTTCAAAAAGTTTAATACGTTTAAAGCTCAATGCCATGCTAATGAAAACTTCCACCATATTGGTGTTCCACAACTATCCCCTGAGATTGTGTACAATGGCTTTAAAATGAACAAACTCCATATTTGACATTGACTATAAAGACCCTTTAAGAGCTGAACCTTGACAACCCTCCATTTTGTAGCCAAACTCTGCATTCTTATTTGTATGTGATCAGTTTGATTTGCAGAACTGGTAAAATACTGTGTATTTCTTGGTGTCAGCAGCATCCTCACAATTGATGCCAATATAAACTGCAATGGTGTAAATAAGTTGTTTTATCATCTGCATCTACTGATTTTCCAAGTGTTTCTAGGAATCGTTCAGGTTTATTATTTTTTTTAATGAACAACCAAATCTATTTTGTTCTTTCTTACAATCTTCTGAAAAAAGAAAAAAGAAAGGATCTTTCTATATATATATATATATACATATATGAGCACCCTGTATAAGACATTTTTTAATAATTAACAACAGTCTGGAAATCCCCCTGGTACAACACTATCAGAACATAAGTTTTACTAACGTTACACCGCAGGCTCCTAAGTGGATGTGAAATGAAAAGTGCTGCGGCTGGAGGCAGTTTACCCCTGACCTCAAATTGGTCTCCCTTGGATCAACTTTCTGTGTGTGCTTGTACGTTTTTAGGGGAAAAAAATTGTACATGCCTGAAAAAAGACAGAATTGGTAATATTTTGTCCTCATGTATTGAAGACTTGACATGGGATACATGTGAAATGGCGAGGAGCAATTCCTCCAGGTGACCTTTGCCTGCCATCGATTAACATTTCTGTCATGCTCCGTACTTGTGTGTGTGTGTGTGTATGTGACTGTTTCAACAGCTGTAGATTATAGAGGAAGTTGATGTTAGCAAGGGAGACATTTAGTTTGATGTCTGTCATTCTAAAGAAGAAGACAAGCTTAAACAAATGTGGAGGAGGTGAAAGCAGTTAAGCCTTTACCACTTCAACATTGTACTGGACATAAGCACTTACTCTAGTGCTATTTTCTGAAGGAACTGCCAGTACATGCTATTTGCTATCTGTCACAAAATTTTGATTTGTTTAATCTATTTTTGAATATGAAAATGTAATGGATTTAGCCATCCATAGATAAATTCAATGATTATTTAGTGCCTCAGATTAAAAGAGAGTACAGCTGGCCATGTGGCTTCATTGAAAGCTGCTGCTGCCGCAGTGCATGCTGGGACATCTGTCAATCTCAAGAATGGGCAAGTCTGCTCTGATGCATACTTGGTAAATAGGAAGGGGCGAGAACAATATCCGGGGACTCTGTCCGTTCTCTGTCTAATGTTCTTGTAAATTGGGCTGAGGCTGATGACGTTTCACGAGTACACAAGCACACGAGAACGCACAAGTACAAAGATTAAGAAATGGCCCTTGTTATTTATTTCTTTTTTTTTCAATGGCGAGTTTTGGACATTCACAGCATTTGTGTAATGCTTGCCTTCTTTTCCAGAAAGGCTACAGTCCCAGTTTGACCATTGCCACTCACGTGTGTCCGCTGTGTAATGATGCCTTTAATACTGAAGGCTTTCTGGAATCAGCACAGCAGTTCCTTTCCTACCCTGGAAAGTGTTCCTACTGTTGACATCACTAAAGGTGAAGAGGTAGGAGCTAATAATAAGCGGTAGTAGCTACAATTTGAGGTATTCACTTAAGAGCCATGGTCTTGCTTTTAGTTGCCTCTGGCCAAAATGTGCCATATGATAAAAGTTGCCTTGCCTTGATTTAGCCACCCGGGGGACTGATTTAGTAGGACATACTTTTCTTCATAAAAACAGGGGATTAAAAAAAAAAAAAAAACAGTTACAGGCCAAAACCTTTTAAACTTACCAATCGTGATTACAGATAACAACCCAAACTCATGCCTGCTGGGTGCAGCCTGTGTATGTTGGCAAGCATGTGGTTTCATTCTCAACAGACTGTTGAGAGGAATCTCACTACTTTTATAATGAAGCCAGTACAAACAGACCGTTTGCTGTACTCTCTGCATGCATAGGCATGGAATTGACTGGTTTGCAAGGTATCCCTCCCGAAAAGCAGGAGTTCTACGTGGTTCAGTCACCATTTGAAAACAACAGGAACCAAACACATACTTTCACAATTAAGGATCACTTTTGTTGAAGAACTCCATCACTAATTGGATTTAATAACTGATGCTTTGCATGTTTTTTTCAGTGTGAAGGGGGCACAGCACTAAGATTCTAGCATGAATAATTGGTCAAGACATTAAATATCCACATATATATAACTTCATAATAGCAAAAGCAATTGGGAGTACAGGGAGTACTCCTGAAGACCTTCTTTGATTCTATTGTTGCATCAGCCATCGTCTATGGCAGGCATCCCCAACCTCGGTCCTCGAGGCCCGCTGTCCTGCAGGTTTTAGAGGTTTTCCTGCATTAGCACAGCTCATTATAACAATTGCAGTAGACCAAAACCTGTTAATCAGCTTTCAATTAAAATCAGCTGTGCTGGAGCAAGGAAACCTCTAAAACCTGCAGGACAGCGGCCCTTGAGGACCGAGGTTGGGGATGCCTGGTCTATGGTGTAGTCTATTTGAGCAGTGGCCTATCTGTGGCTGAGAGGAATCAGTTGGATAAGCTCATCAGGAAGACCAGCTCTGTGATTGGATGCCCCCTGGACTCAGTGGAGGTGATGGGAAACAAAATGACAATCTGAAATAAAATCTCTTTTAGATTATGTCTCCCACTCCATGCATGAAGTTGTTGCTGAACATGAGAGCTCCTATATGCATAAAGGAGCATTATTGCAGATCTGTCCATTAAAAATACAGTAAAAGCTAACTAACTATTTGGTGAGCTTTTTTGGAAGCGAAGTAGCTTTATTGTCTCTGGAGAGTCTGAGGAATTTTATTCTCTCATTTCTGAAACAAACTTACTTGCAAACTTAATAGGTAAGTATTGTACTTTTCCTGCCAGGGGTCTAAATTTGGAAAAATTAACTATAGCCAAATTCCCAAACTATCATTAGTTGACAGCTGCACAGTCTGGTTTTAAATTAGCAGTTTGTATGCATGTAATTTGTCTTGAAGTATATATGTCTAAAGGTCTTTGTAGGGAGTCAAAGTAAAGTCAATACTAATGGTTACTTTCCTTGTCCTGAGGGTTCGTGTCTGAACAGAAACAGCTGACCACATCCTTTTGCTGACCTGATGCACTCCTGCCAGAATACAGGCCTTCCCAGCTGTGTTGTTATGTGTGTACATTCCACATTCTGTTGTGGAGGTGGTCTACGTTATTTAAAATGAAGCCACACGTTGATCTTGCAGCTATTTCCTTTTCCCTAAGTGCCAAATGTGTTCCTGCTGCCTGCTACGTGTGTGTTCGCTTGTGTTTGTCTGTGCAGGCGTAACCGACTGATAAGACCTGACTGTGGGCCAGAGTTTCCATGTTTCCATGGGAGTGAATTAGATTTAGCCTGCAGCTGAGTGAACCTGGATGACAATTTAACACTCTTCGATGTGGGTTTACTCCACTGCGAGGTTGTTTAGCCTCATCTTTCTTGCCAACAGAATAAAAAAAATAGGCAGGGGCCATAATATATATAAGCCTACTGATCCATGCCTAACCAGCCAGGATAATTTACAGAATAACAGTGATTGCATTAAAGCTTTGTACTGAAAAAATCAAACCTATTGAAGTTTTTGTTTGGGAACTTTACCACTGATGTGTAAGTTAGACATGGATTACAGATATAACAAGTTGGAGGAGAAGCAGGCTCACTGGCCAGCGCAGCGTTCTGTCAGGGATGGACAGATCCAAAACATGTGCTCTCTGTTGTATGGAGTGAAATTCTTTCCATTGGTGTTTGCAAGCACACAACACGTTTTGAAAATTTGTAAATGGAAGTTATGAAAACAGTTATAAAAAAAAAATTCCTTTTGTAAATGTGAGTTTAATATATGCTGTCCAGAAACTTATTAACAAAAAATGTATTGTAACTTTATTTTTCTTAGATTCTATTTAAAGAAAAAAGAAAATTTAGCATTTTTTTTTATTTTATTTCTTCAAATTACAAATGGTATTTTACAGACCACATTCTCGGGGTGATCTTTCTCATAGGGGTGAGAATCAAAGACACATTTCTATTGGTCTGTTAGGTTTGAGCAAATCTGACAGAGTGTTTGTACTGAGCTTAACGTGAAGAATCATCTGTGGCTGTGTCCGAACGTCCGCCCGAATCACTATATAGGACACTATATAATGGTTAAGAAAATTCAAACAAGCGTAAATAACAAAGATGGTACAGGCACCGTATGGGGATCCGGAGTCAGGTGACCAATGGGGAGGGAAAAGTAGTGATCATCTGTCCGAAAGGTCACTATGAAGTCCACTATATATAACATTTTCCAGGCACAGGACCATCAAAATGATGGTGAGATGTGAGATATATATATATATATATTAGGGATGGAACGGTTTATGAAAAAGGTCCGAACCGTTCGGTTCAACTGTGTCGGTTAGATTTGCGTGTTACGTGTACACTCCAGAGCAGAAGGTGGCGGTACTGCGACCAAAGCCAACCACCAGTAGTAAACAAGAAGAAGAAGAAGCGAAGCAGCTTAGCCGGGTGTAGCAGAAAAAAATCAGTTGTTGTGGAGAATTGTGTGGGTATGGCGAGTGGGAAAGAACAGGAGTTGGAAGACGCGCCAGCAGCACTTTATAGGTCTGCTGTATGGGAGCGCTTTGCATTTAGAGGGACCTACGATGACGGCAGAAAGAAAGTTGTGGATAAAAGGGCAACGGTGTGCAAGCATTGTTCACCATGTTTTGTTTATGCTAACAGCAACATGACCAACATGTCATGCTAACCCCGAAATCCCTCATACTCCGTCAGCGCTCCGCCCCGCTGCGCTCCAGACCGCCTGCTCAAAGCAAAGCCTACAGCCCCCACTGTGGCTCCCGTCCGCTCCGCTCTGAGTTCCTTGGAGATCTTAGAGGGCATGCGCGAGATGATTAAATTCAAAGCAGCAAAATATGCGGAAATGATCCAGGGTTTCCGCGGATCACTAAAAATAATTACAATTGATAAATTTTTTGGGGATTTTTTCATTCATTTCATAAATTTGTATGGGATTTCGGTGTAACAATCAGCATATACCGAACCGAAAACCGTGACCACGAAACCGTGAACTGAACCGAACTGTGGATTTTGTGAACCGTTCCACCCCTAATATATATATATATATATATATATATGTATACAAAAAAAAATTGGATTTTTTGAAACAAACTTTGAAAATATAAAATATTAAGAATACATTTGAGAAAAAAAATTTATCTAAAAAAAATTTAATTTGAAAATATAAATTATTAATAATTAATTTGAAAAGAAAAAAAAACTAAATCTAAAAATAAACAGAGAGAAAAGTTTTGGCTTCAAATATCTGGTCATTACCAGGAAGCCTTCACTGAAAGCACTCCAGACTATTAATGGCTTCCCTCCAAACTCCTCAGCCTTTTGCTCCCCCTGAGATCCCGGGCTGCTACTAACTGCGTTGACAGCTAGAATTATCTGTCAATACACCAGTCAGTCACAGTTACTACTGCTTGGCTGCTGCGTGCAACCTGTGTATGAGTCTTGGCAAGCGTGTGGTCTCATCATGCCGGTGAGGAAAAAACAAGCTGTTGAGGTTGGGCTCCTATTACTTAATAATTGAAACTTTCATGCTGTGCCAAAATTTGGAAATAAAAAAATGCAGTTTGCTTTTACAGATGTACAGACTGTTTTCGTTAAGTGTGTGTGTGTTTTTTAATAACCTTCTTGCTTTCCTCTATTGCTCTGAGTCGTTCTCTTTCCTGCTGCTCCCATGCCAAACGCCGGCGGGCCTGATGCATGGAGACATGAACACTTAGATATTTGCTCTTACTGGCATTAGATGTCATGATAGGTCGTATCTCTTACTCTTGCATCTTTGTTTTCCTTCCAGTCGTCCTCCAAATGCACCTTGTTCTCTGTGGAGCTTTTAGTTAATCCTCCTGATGTTCCCAGAAATGCATAGTCTTCCTCTTTACACAAACTCCTCATTGACTAGAACCAGACAGACAACTTCTATCAGAATCAGCGAGATCTTTATCTCAAAAAGTAATATCAGCAACACAGGAGGGACGGTCAGGTCAGGTGGTCTGAAAATAAGAATCTAAATCTATAATAAATTGTTTATTTCTCTGCTGACTGAATTATGTAATGATAAGATTTAACTCTTACTTTACAAAATCAGCAGATAAGCTGCTGTGGAATGCTGCACAGCTACCTACAGCAGGAAGTTAGAAAAGCTGTGAATAAGTCCTTATTTTAAATTAATTAAAAAAAATAAACCTTAAAATCTGTGTTTATTAAAATGCTCACTTATAGCAAGTTTTTCTGGCTGATTGTTCTTTTAGGAAGTCTTTTCATCAATTTCAACAATGCAGCTGCAGATTATATACTATATCTTTGCTGTTGACAGTTGTTAGACTTTTATTGTCATTTTGTATACACAGACTGTGTATACAAAATTACATTTCCATTTCTTAAATTGCCGCAGTAAACAAATGTAAAAAGTGTGGGAGAAAAAAAAATGTTGCAAAAATATTTCAGAGCATTAGATATGCAGTATTTTGGTTTGGTGTTATCAGTATGATGCAGAGTCTGTGACACGATTTAGAGATTTGTTGTTAGTGTAACGTTCTTGTCCTAAAAGAAGCTTCTAGAAGCCGTTCTGGTTGGATTCCCTAACCGGCTGTTTTCAATGCAGAAGTAGCTCTACTTTGAGCTCTCACCGAGTTTCAACTAAACAATTCTGGAAATGTATACATTATTTATTTATTTTTAATTCTTCCCAATGGATAAGTTTAACATTGATGTGGACTCAGAGAGTATTCCTATCTTTAAAACTTATCCACATTCGTCGGTCAACCTTCTTCTTTGTGATTTTAATCTGTTTATTTTATATTTACAACTCTTAGTCGAATTTGATTCTTTCTAGTTAAGTTTTTAACCCACAGTTCAATCTGAAAAACTCACTCGGAGAGAAAAGACAATTAGAAGAAATATATTTATACACTTTAGTCTTTGGTGCTCAGACCTTGGCAGTAAACATAGTGCTTAATTTTGATAGATATGCATGAACAGGAGCAAAGAATAGGGCTGTTTCCCCCCCAGGCCTGAAACTGGTGGTGGAGTGGAGATGGATGAAGTTGGTCAGTCTGTAGACTGCTGGTTAGCGAGACGGTCTGCTGAGCTTTATGGGGAGATCCAGTGGATTGCGTGAGCTGATACTAGAGCTTCACTCAGGGACCTGGAAGATGGAAGTCCAGCTTGGATAATACAGGTTGAAAGAACCTGTCCATGAAGAGCAAGCATGGAGCGACGGTGGAGAGGAAAAACTCCCCGTTGGGAAGAAACCTCTGGCAGAACCAGGCTCAACATGGCGGTCTTTTTCTGGACTGGTTGAGATGAGATGTGGAATGCAGTTTCCGGGAGGAATTAAATTCTGATTAAGTTTAGCTACGATGGTGGAGGAGGGACTGAAGGTGTGTTGAGACGGGGTCATCTGAATGAAGTCAGACAGCGCATCCACCGCCTGCGCACTAGGTAGCAGACGAGTTGCAGATCGGAGGCCTTTTAAGATTACCTTTGGATGCTGATTGGTTTTTGTGGAGGTTCGTTTCAAAGCTGATTGGCTGTGTCGTAGGTGGATAATCATCAGTTTATTCAGCTGAACTTCCGCTCAGGCTCCATGTCAACTTACACACCAATGACAGGATAAAGCTCTATACTTAATTATGTTTTTCTCACCAATTTTATTAAAATAACTGATTTTATAGTATTTTAATATTTACATCCTACCCTGGATTATTCAGCAGAATCTTATCATTTCAATTTAATAGCAGTCCTATGAGTTCTGATAACAGCTGTTAGAGACTGGCATGGGCTTTTTTATACACATAAAGTTGATAATTATATATTTTGAAAAAATTATCTGGAAAGAGATCTAAAAACTTGCAAAATAGAGCAAACTGGTTATTATGTAATATTTATTAGCTTTGTTTGCACTACAAGTTTACAGGCAAACTTTCACTGACTGAAGTAAGGATTCTAAAAAGATGTGTTGTTCCATCCTGATTTTATCCTTAATTTAATCTTAAGAAGCTGTTCTCTCTGAAGAAACTACAAACAGTATTAAACATTTTTTAGATTTTTAATCTAGCACAGCATCATCCTCACTCAGAAACTTAGTTTAAAAAGAGTTGATGTCAACCAGATCTCCATCTCCTGGCATTTTAACTGTTGGTTGAGTTTCTGGCAAGGTCTGTATTTCAAAGTTTTCCGCTTTACTTGCTATTTAGAGAATCACATCATCTTGTTAGGGTTAAGGAAATAAGGAGAGGGATTTCCCTTCATGGTACATAAAATAAAGTAGCATATAAAATGATTTTATTATCATGGCTTTTCATTAGAGCATGCTGAAGGAAACCACATGTGGTGCAAAAGCAAGTTAGCTGGATTAGAAAAAGGCAGAGCAGTTTGCATAATATTATTCTTAAAGGATGCTCGGTATCAAACAAGAATTGCAGGATTAAAAAATCAGATGAAAGTGAATATAAGTATCTGCTTCAATCTAATGTTTTTAATTAACACACCTTCGACATGGGGATACTTTGAAACCGCTTCAGGTGAGTCATTTTCCAGGCTTGTAGCCCCTAATGCAGATAAGCACAATCTAATCTAAGTTCAATTCAATTTAAATTGCTAAAATATTCTTGCAAAACCTTAAGGCGAGAAAAAGATGATCTACTCACCTGTTTTCCACATAAAGCGTCTCTTCTCTCCTATTGCATGTATATCTACTGATAAAAACCCCTCTGAATGTTTCCTCTGACCAGTTTTGTTATGAGGTGCAGTTGTGTCCTAATCAGGATCTTGTCCCATCAGATCAGCCTTATGAAGGTTTTGAGCAGTGAAAGCCCTCAGCTGACACTACAGTCATTTCCACAGGAGTGTGACAGATATGCCACTTATCCACTAATAAAATCTGAAGATGCTAAAGGGGGATATGGGATCATTATGCTGGCATGTTGCAATTTTTTGCTGTACTGGAACACTAATTACACAACACTGTTTATTTTTATATATGTTCCGTAAAAATTCAAAAAATATCCACTGGACTTGGTTTTCAAGATTTGAAGACAGTTCGCCACCTCTCCAGGAAGCTTTCTCAATTCAAATGTCTGGATCTGCAGTGAGTTTGAGTCTTATGTGGACAAGGCCTTGTATTGCTTGGAAACATGCAAATGGTAACCGATGAATGGGTCGTTTAGTTCCATCGTTAGCCTGTAATATCTGAACCTGTCTATGATTCTAGGGGTCGGTCGTTAAAGGGGGGATTGCCATTAAGGGGGGGATTGTCTCCTGTAATACCTGAAACCTGTCTATGATTGTTAAGGATCGGTCGTTAAGGAGGTATTGTTCACCGGCTGGAGCGGGTAGGTCCCTCGTTTCTCTGTGATGGGGTGGGGGGTTTGGTGATATCTGGAAGGGATCATGTCTATGATTGAATTGTATGTTTTTGGAAGCTGGAATCTGAGTCCACCACCTCTGTTTAAAGTTGTTTTTTCTCTCTTAACATAGATGGCTTCCTTCACGCCCCTCTCAAACCACCTATTTTCTTTATCCAGAATATGGACATTCTGGTCCTCAAAAGAATGTCCTTTGTCCACAAGGTGTAGGTGTACTGCGGAGTCTTGTCTAGAGGCGGCCGCTCTTCTGTGTTGGGCCATGAATCTGTGGAGCGGTTGTTTGGTTTCTCCAATATAAAGATCAGAGCATTCCTCGCTGCACTGAACAGCATATACCACTCCGCTCATATTCGGTCTGGGGGTTTTATCTTTAGGATGCACTAGCCTCTGTTTAAGGGTTTGGTTTGGCTTGAAATGTACTGGGATCTTGTGTTTGGAGAAAATCCTCTTGAGCTTTTCAGACACTCCAGCAACATAAGGGATTGTGATGTTTTTGCGTTTAATTTTCCCATCGCTGTCTTCTGTTGCGAGTCTTTTGGATTTCCTTGCTGATTTGATAAAAGCCCAGTTTGGATATCCACAGTTTCGGAGAGCATCTTTGATGTGTTTCTGTTCTTTTTGCTTCCCGTCTGTTTTAGTAGGGACATGTTCTGCCCGGTGTTTTAAGGTTCTGATGACTGAGAGTTTGTGTTCCAATGGGTGGTGTGAGTCAAAAAGAAGATACTGGTCTGTGTGAGTAGGTTTCCTATACACTTCAATGTTTAGGCTTCCCTCTCCTTCCATGCTCACCAGGCAGTCCAGAAAGGATAGTTTGTTGTCCTTGGCATCCTCTCTGGTGAATTTGATGTTACGGTCAACAGAGTTGATGTGTTTGGTGAAAGCTTCCACTTGCTCTAGCTGGATTTTGACGAAAGTGTCATCCACGTATCTAAACCAGTGGCTTGGTGGTGTCCCATTGAAAGTGTCTAAAGCTCTCTTTTCCATTTCTTCCATGTAAAGATTGGCTACAATTGGTGATACTGGAGATCCCATTGCGCAGCCATGCTTCTGCCTGTAAAAATTACCTCTGAATTTGAAATAGGTTGTGGAAAGACAAAGGCCCAGTAGTGTGCAGATCTGGTCCGGAGTGAAATTAGTCCTGTTGTTTAAATCACTATCTTGTTCAAGACGTGTCCTGACTGTTTCCACTGCCTCTGTTATAGGTATGCATGTGAAAAGTGAAGTAACATCGAACGATACCAGGGTTTCTCCTGGTGCCATCCTTAAATGTTTGGCTTTGTCTGCAAAGTCTTTGGAGTTTTCTATGTGATGTGGTGTGTTCCCCACCAAGGGAGCTAAGATATTAGTAAGCTGTTTAGCAATGTTGTATGTTGCTGAGTTAATGCTGCTGACAATCAGTGTTGGGCAAGTTACTTTGAAAAAGTAATTAGTTATAGTTACTAGTTACTTCTCCCAAAAAGTAACTGGGTTACTAACTGAGTTACTCCACAATAAAAGTAACTAGTTACTAGTAAAAGTAACTATTGCGTTACTTTTGCGTTTCTCGCTCCTCACCACCCAGCCCCCACCTTCTCGCCGTGTGTTTCCAAAGCCAGCTGAATAGAGCGGACGACAAAGACAAGAACCTGCTGAGAGTTTAGCATTTATTGCAACTCAACGTAAATGAGATCAGGGGGGAACGCCATGTGAAGTTTTTTAACAGGGCATTCAGATCTGGTGAGTATATGAAATTAATAACTGGGGATGTCTAATTCTGAAATCCTGTGTGTTTGGGTTGTTATAGATACTGCAACATCTATCTATACATCTATCTATCTAGATGTATACTCTGTGTCGTGTGTGACATAAAATATGGATCTCCATCCCTGCCACAAAGGCCATCAAATAATGTTTAAAATAAAAAAATACAGTAGGTTGAGAAGGCAGAGTATCCATCCATCCATCCATCCATCCATCCATCCATCCATCCATCCATCTGTCCATCCATCCATCCAGATTTCTCCCTTTCTCCATATAGGCTATCATTTGATCGTTCACGCTCTCCATAGTTCTCCTGTGGCGCAAGCACAGGGCGACTGTTGCGCGCCTTTAGCGAGCATGCGCGTTTCCTGTCGCTTGCGCGGTGACTCGTGCCGCCTGCGCTGTGCGGAGATGCAGAGGAAACCGTATCTGATGGGGAAACGCAGCTCGATGTAACACCGGTATTTCCATGTGGAAAACGCTGTTTTGCTGCTGGAGTGATCCTCACTCTCCATCTCTCTGTGTGTGCTGTACGTTAACACCCGCCAGCAGAAACACCCACCTACCCAACTGACAGACAGAATCTCACTATACATCAGCCATTCTCATCCTCTCCTCTCTCATGACAAGGCGCGCACCTCTGGATGACCTAAAAATAATCTTTAATATCTCTTAAACAAAAGTAGCACAAACAATATTTTTTTTTCTGTACAAATCTGCACTAACGTTGCACTAACCATTCAGTCTATTTGCAGAGTTTTTTGACGTGGGTGGGGTGTCAGCTTCACGCAGCTGCGCACGAGTCCTATCATGAAAAAAGGTTCATTGTGCGACCTGAGTAACGCGCAGTAACGGGGTGTCTGCAATGGTAACTGCGTTATAGTTACAGTCAAAGTAATTAGTTAGATTACTCGTTACTAAAAGAAGGTAACGGCGTTAGTAATAGGGTGGCCAGATGTCCGGCTTTAGGGCGGACAGTCCGGATTTTCATTGCACTGTCCGGCGTCCGGCGCCGCATCCAGCCGGACGTGTATTTGCCCTCCTTTACACCCAGATTCCACATACTCTGTCAGTGCTCCGCTCCGCTCAAGTACGTCGTGCGAAGTACTTGTCTGTCATGTAAATCAATGAGAGCTGTTCCACATCCTCCGCTACTCCTCCGCACGTCTCTGTCCACGTACGTCTTCTCCGTCTTTCACCGTCAAAATACGGAACTGCGCTCTTTTTGTCTCCGCTCCCGTCAGTCCAGATCAAGACCCGCAATTGCAATCGCACCAAACAGGATAAAGAATGTAGTGAAGACCCGGTTTGTCAAATTAAATTATAGTAAAAACAGGTCGGTTACTAGAAATTAGAGCATAGTTCGTATATATTCCCAAAATTAAGAGCAATTAATTAAATAACTGGATGCAGACTATTGGTGCTTCAACAGACCAAAAAATTCTTATTGCAGGAATGGATGAAGAGATGATGAGTTTGGAAGCGGAGAACAAACATAGTTCATACAAACTATGGATGATCCTGTTTATTCCTGTTACAAAAATCCACAGCAGAAAGAGAAAATATTTGGGCAGAAACTGAACATCTGCTGGATGATGATGGGGATTTTTTTTAATATGTCATATTAAATTAAACGTTCACAGGGTTTATACCGGAATGAGGAACTCTAATTTAATGCTCTTTTAATGCTATTAGAAATAATTTTAATTTCATCAACAAGTATCATGTACACAAGTTATTAGTATACATGAAATAAGGAGCTGTAAGCACAGTTCCATGACTCAAGTTTGTGTATATATATATATATATATATATATATATATATATATATATATATATATATATATATATATATATATATATATATATATATACAGTATATATATACAGTATATATATATATATATATATATATATATATATAGATATATATAGATATAGATAGATAGATAGATAGATAGATAGATAGATAGATAGATAGATAGATAGATAGATAGATAGATAGATAGATAGATAGATAGATAGATAGATAGATAGATAGATAGATAGATAGATAGATAGATAGATAGATAGATAACATGGTGAAATCATCTTTACTCTCGACAGGCTGCAGCCATGTCACGAATTCCTCTTTTCCAGCCACTTTTTGACATTTGTATTGTCCTATTCTCTAGCTCTCTCTCCGCCTCAAGCTTCTTTTCCAAACAACTGCTTTATAATCAATTGCAGCAGTTCTGCTCAAATTAATCGTGTCAAAAAATAGTCACTTTTTAAACACCACAATGTATTAAATAAATACAAATGCTGGGAACCAATTCTTTTTTTACATCTCTTTAATATTTTGTTCTATTCAACTACACAAGCATCATCTTTAAACTACTAAGAATTGTACTATAAATGTGACTTTACCCGATTCTTATGTACACCTTAGTAATTGATATGCCGCACAATGTCCTCCTTTTTGGTGTTATAGAAATGGCCACCCTAGTTAGTAACGCCGTTACTTTCAACGCCGTTAGTCCCATCACTGCTGACAATGGGCCTGAGTGGTGCCCCTTCTTTGTGAATTTATATATATATATATAGATATATATATATATATATATATATATATATATATATATATATATATATATATATATATATATAATATAAAATATATATTATATATTTTATATAAATTTTTTTATATATGATAAAATTTCCTTTTGTTTTAAATAACTGTATAAACCTTTTAGTAATCAATTTTTGGTCATTTTAATAAATCCATTTTAAATAAAAATTTAAAAATCTTTTTTGCAATGCTAATATATTTTTCAGTAGGTTGCTAATAGGGAGTCACAGTAGTTCCTAGAATTCCTAAAAGTAGAATATCAGGAAGTTCAACTACCAGTTTTACTCCTTGAGGATGACCACCTGGTTAGTTTTAAGGCTAGTCTTAAAATCCTTTTTGACAAAGCGCATTGTTTTCTTGGATTACCCTGAGCTAGCTCTATAGTTATGCTACTATAGGCGTAGGCTGCTGGAGGACATAGGGACCATTTTAAATCATTCCTTTTCTATTCTTCATTTCTGCATTATTTATTAGTTTAAACTCTAACCTTATGTTCTATCTGCTTCATCTGGCCTCGTTCTCTTTAGCTGTGATCCCATCCTGGAGGGAGGCAGTAGCTGGGCTGCTGGCCTCAACAACATTTACTATAGATGATAGAATCTGGCCTGTTCTTCAGGACTTAGATTTCAGTGGATGGACTTATTTAAATAGTTAATAGAAATCATACAGATCAGTGTGATCAGTAAATAAAAAGTTATAGTACAACATGGTTTCTTGCTGCGCTGAAGCTTCTGGATTGTTTATATGCGGTATTGTATTTCATTAAAGGAATAGTACACCCAAAACATGATTAGCCTTCATTTTCTACTCACCCCCATGCTGAACAACACTCTGGAGTACTTTTTTGATATCTCAAATGCATCTGGAGATGCATTTGAGATATCAAAAAATTATGAAAGTGCGCATTCAGCGTCTGCTCTTGATAATGCAAGCGTAGAAGAAGAAATTTGCTGTTTACCTGTGCAAAGAAAGAAACAACGAAAGAAAAATGTCTGAGGACTTCAGTGTTGAGGAAGAGCATGAGTTCTTTGCCGAGCTGAATGCGCACTTTCATCTGGTTTGGTCTGCCGCGGTTTCCGTAGGCTTGTGAACTCGCAGGCGCGCGCTTTTAGGAAATCCTATACACTACTGTTTATGCTCTAAAAACATTCTAAATGACTTCGTTTCTAGTAAATTATGGACGCTACCCACTCAGGACACTTGGAATACATTGGACGAGCAGTATGGAGGAATATTGACACGTTTTTTGTGGACTTTTATGGACCTTTCAGCCTCGGGCGCCATAGACCTCCATTATTTGAATGTCAGCAGACAGTAAGAAGCCTCCCAGATCTCCAGATGCATTTGAGATATCAAAAAAGTACTCCAGAGTGTTGTTCAGCATGGGGGTGAGTAGAAAATGAAGGCTAATCATGTTTTGGGTGTACTATTCCTTTAAGGAATGTGTGACATTCCTGGGGTGGTTTTGTGGCTTTGTGCATGTTTTCTCTCTGTAGTCACTCTCTCATCTCAGGTCATGGTATACAGTCATGGAAAAAAAATATTACACCACCCTTTAATACAAGCCCAATGGTTATGCAATACTGACTCCTGTTTGTATCATGTGACTAAATCTGGTGGGAAAGAAAACAGGGAGGGGCTAAAATCTGTTTTTGACAGTACAATGCCACAGCTATTGATGCAAGAACTTACTGAAAATAATTGATCAAAGGTGGAAATAAATGTAAGTTGGGTTTAAATTAAAACACTAATTTCTCAGAAAAAGAAAAAAAGAACATAAAAGAAAAAGAGCAACAACTACAGGAAACATCTAACAAAAAACAGACATGAAAGAAACTAAACTAAGATGAATTAAATAAAAGAGACAAAGAATAAACAGAGCAAGGTAAAACACCAAACTATTGTGAACAAGATGAATTGGTATGGCAATACCCAAATAGCAAAATTACTAACAGGCTTAAAGGAAAAGTCCGGTCAGCAAGAATGATCAATGGATCATTATCTATACCTAAAACTAATACATTTGTGGTGATTTAATGAATTTAGCATTAATCAGTAAAAAAAAAAAAAAGAATAATTTTTGTCGTGATCACTAAGTCTAGGAGCGGCCATTTTTGCCAAAATATAAGTCAAGCACCATTCTCCCCGCTTTACAAGCAAAATCAATGGGACCTAGACACATTGCAATCCACAACAACTATTTTAGATTTCCAGAGGACTTCACCATTGTAATTCATGACAGCTATAGTTAAACTGACAATGCCCACGTGCAATGCCATTGGATGGTGTAATACATGTTGGGAAAGGGAAAAAAAAAATAGTTATTACGCCTTTCCAATTGCTGATCCTCCACCTACGGGTTTGTTGTTGGATTGCCAACTTGAAGAGGGAGGATTTGCCATTGAACTTCTGGCCAGAGAAAAAACACGTAATCTGTAGCCACATTTGGAAGAAGAATGTTTTCAAGATGACTTGGATAATAGCTCGTTGTGACAAACACCAGATACAGCACTGGGACTTGATCAACAGCCGATACCGCACCGTGACGTCACAAACCAGTAGGTGGCAGTAGTGTTCTTTGACAAACATGGATGCTTCCGGTAAAGCACATTGAAATGAAAATTACTCTTAATTAAAACACTTATCATTTATTGAACAGTATGTAATAATCTCATATTTAAAGTACTTTCAGAAGTTTGTATTCTGAATATGACCGGACTTTTCCTTTAAGACTTAGACAGTTTCTATTGTCATTTCGTTTAAACAGAGTTTATACACAAAGTTTAATTTTTTAACAGCTTTCAAAACTGCAAAGTGCAAAAACGAACTTCCATATCAGTGCAAAAACGCACTGATATGGAAGTTTAGAGCATCAAATATGTATGGTGCAAATATGTAAACATAAGACTGTGAACGGCATATTTTGTGGAAGTTTTGAGAGCTGTTCCTGGCCGCTGCCGCCAGGAACAGGCGCCATTTTATTGATTTTTTAATGCTATAGGACCTAGTAATTATAATTTACCCACAATGTATTGCAGGAAAAAAAACTTATCAAAGTTGTGCGACAATATTAGATTTAAATTAATTAAAGCTCAACACCTTACTGTGTTTTTACTGTACAATATTTACATAGAAAATAAATATTTTTTTAAATGTTACAACTGCTACAACAAATTGTGGATCATTTTAAGCTTAACAACTCGATTAAGATAGTAAAGTACTGTATGTAGATGAAGCAAAGGTTTGTACGTAGAGGGTTAAAATTCAGAAATGACTGTGGTCTACACATGATCCTACAGCTGGTAGTTGGTAACCATTCGTCTACATCACCAGGCAGTACCTCGTTTAGAGGTCAGTAGATGCTTAATAAATACTTCACTACAGCTCTTCTTCTATTGTTACCTCTGTTGGTCAAATGGATAAAAAAAACCTTTGTGAAGACAGAGTAGTTAACACGGATTAGTATCTGCAAAACTTAAACAGGACAACAAATTATGACGATTAGGGGAATGGAGTGACACTAAAAGATTATCTAAAAAAAATGCTGGATTTCTAGGGAGGGGTCATCTTTTATTAGCAACAACCCTGCTTTTAGGTTCTGTCCATTTAGTCAGCCATAGATGCTGAATGTGACCCTGATATTGGCGTTACCAGTTTTTTTTTATTATTATTGTCTAAAACACATGTTAAGTATATCTTTATAGGCAAATCAGTAGGGGTTAAGGAGAAATACAGAAAATGCTTATAAAGCTTATCTGATGAGCATTTCAGACGAAACACACATACCTTCGTGTACATGCCTGCAAAAATTCCTGCAATTATATTCAGACGAGATGGGACCATGCTTCTCTTCAAATACTACTGTTTGTCTTGCAAAAACATCTAAACATGCTGGTTACATTAAAAAAAAACACATAACCCTTTTATCTCACTGACTTTAAATCTGATTATATCAACCCTCTTTTAAGTGGAACTCTACCTATTTGATAGGCTTACTTTAAATTCAGATGTGCTGATAAATCTGTGTTTCTTTGGATATTCATCCAAAGTCTCCCAACAAGAGTTTGCTGTGATTGTGGCCCATTCCTCCTGACAATCCATTACTGTCACTTACTAAAAGCCATGGATATCGATGCTAAAAGCGCACTAATGGCAAAAAGACAAAAATAGACTCGGCCTAAAAAAATCTGATTTATGAAACCTGCTTTTTAAAAATTATGTATTTTAGGTATTTTTCCTTCAGGATATTGGCCAAGAGAGATTACCCGCAAAAACAGCAACAGTTTATTGCTTTTTGAAAGCAAAATGAATTATCGCCAGATCATGTAAATTTATGGTTAAATTATATTTTAAGACCTGGCTGTCTGAATATCTAATTCCTTAGCTCTTGAGGAATGTGCTTGTATGAATAAGGGTAAATATACTCTTTAAAAAGGATGCGAGAAAATGTTTTGCTGTTGTCAAAATGTGGAAAGATGTACTGAATAAAAATTGCCTCTTTTTCTTCTCTTATTTAAGAACAAAGTTTGACAACCATATATAAAACACGTAAGGGAACACCTAAGCAGATCAGTTTATTATCATAATCATTGTAACTTACATATTTGTTTGCACCTTTTTGTTTTTGTAACTTCTTTCATATATAGGAGTTCTTTACATTTTTACATCTCTTAAGAAAAGAGTTTTGAAAATAAAAAAAAATGATTAAAGCAAACTGAGACAGAAAAAGCTCAGTTAAAATTTATATGAGCGTTTGAGAAATAAAAAAAAATGTTTTTTTTTTTAAATGTTTTAAATTTTTAAATTCACCTTTAAAACCTTAAAAACGATTAAAAGTCATCTGGAAAACAAACTTGGAGCAATATAACTTGTTTTTGTGAAGTAAAATGTAATAAGTGACATCCATCAAGTGTTACATCAGCTCTTAAGGCCAGTGTTTTCTTTTTCTGAGAAAGATGAAGTTGATGATTAAGAAGGAAAGAAAAACATGGAGTTTATGACCAAAACTGGGCCGCCGAAGCAGTGAGAGCTAATAAAATACTATTTCTAGTTCCCAGGTCAAAGTTCTGCTCTAACAGCGACTAAAATAACATTACGTCAGAGACTTGTGGGAGCACAGATCCTGTTGGGAAGACCTCTCTGCACCAAGGCTGGAGGCTCAAACATCTCCTGCTGTCTTGGGTTAGAGCAGGAATAGACATACAAGACTTGACACAGAGCCAAAAAAAATAATCTGAATGATTTTATATTTCCCAAAAAGAGTTTTTGAGAGACATTATATATTGGACTATATTTCTGCTGCGTTTTTTTCTGTCTCAGTGGGGGAAAAAAATACAATTTATATATTTAATTACATTTATAGTTTCAATTGTTATAAAAATATAAACCTTCTATGGGGGGCTGAATGTAAGAATTAAACAAAAAAATAAAAATTCCCATTTCCATTATTCTCAATTTAAAATATAAATTAGAAATATGTATAAATATGGATTTAAGATATATTTTAACATTTATATTAAAGTTTTTGAGTGTGTCTAAAGTTTGAAAAACGAAAAGTCTTTTGTAACCATGATGACCATTTATTGTTTCTCCCTCTGACATTTCAATAAAAAGATTTATTAAAAAAGAAAAAAAATATATATATATTTAGATTCATAGAATAGGTTTATGATTTAAGATACATATTTTCAATTGAAATGTAATTTTTGGACTTCAGATATAGATTTGGATTTGACATCATGATTAAGGATATATATTTCAATTTAAGACTTAAATAATTTATATATACATATATATATATATATAATTTATATTTTAAATTTTTTATTTATTTATTTATTTTTTATTAAAAAGAAATAAATAATTGTTTTGCTAAGTGTTTACATCTGGCACTCCATACCTTGTGTTGATTAATAATGCTAGCAGCAATCTAATTCCCTTAAATGCATAAATTACTAAAATAATAAAATAAATCCGATCAGTTTGCTACCCAGCTTTCCACTGAAAAGTCTTACTTGGTTATTTTGTCTTCCACTTGCCTCCCAAGCTATCAGAAGCAACTCGATTTATTTACCTTTTTGCAAGATCGTCACGTGTCTGCATCCATCCGCTTTCCCTCTTTCTATACCAGTTTATGCTCTAGTGTTTTCCTGTTTCCTTTAATTCTTTTTTTCCACTTTTACTCAAATGCATGTTTGCACCACAGTTACCTAGGATTTCCTGCAATTAAAGAAATATATTCTGAGTATTTCTTTTTCTGCAATGAGCTTTAAAAATTTGCTTTCTGCTTAGGCTTCCTGTTAGATGTTGTTATTGCTCTTCATGGGCTACTACTCCAAAACAGTTAATCCAATGTATTGTTTTTCTACGGAATCTTGATCAAAATTTACATTATCTTCAGAATACAACAAAAGCAGCAAAAAGGTGTGCTCATAGTTTTTAACGATGACTGTATGCTATTTGTTGAGGCTTCAGTAATACGTTTCTTATTCATTCAAATCTTGTTATTATAACTATATCAAAACCCTTTTCCAGTTTTAAATATTATTTTAAATTAAAATTATATTATTATATTAGGAAAAGGTCGTTTTTTTTGTTTGTTTTTTTTTGCTCATATGTAATTTCCTTAAATAAAGCAAAGCAGTGACATATCACTGTGAAAAATGAAAATTGAACTGCAGCATTTCAGCCTCCAGGGATTTTCAGTGCAGTTTCATTGTTGCGAACAAGTCAGAAACATTTAGTCAGAGGAACTACAGACTGTTCAGCACTACCTTTAAATGGATATTTGTACTTTGAATCAGAATAAGACCTCAGAAGGAGAAAAGATTACTTAGTTTTCACTCACTCTGCTGGAATTTCAGTAAGTCTACCACCGTCACAACAAGAGTCTTAGTGCCAACAGCCATCCTGTTCATTCCATACAGCATAGCCACAAATCCAGATATTATCTGGGTATTAGGAGTGAGCAGGATTTGAGGATTGTCTTTAAAAGCAACGGCCTCCAACATGAAAGAACTATAACCATATTAGGCCAGGTTGAAGGGTCTTAGGCTTGTCTTTTTTATTTAAATGTCTCAATGAATCATGCTGAAGCCTAGTTTCGCCTCAACAGACCCCTTTACCCTTCTGATTATGGATGGATGGATGGATGGACGGACAGGCAGACCGACAGGTTTAATTTGTAAATAGTTTATAAGAAGTAAATATCAAAATGGAAGGTTGAACGGCTTTTCTTTACCAGGGATGGGTATGCCGGGCAGATTTAGAGGAACCTAGATGGGTTGCAAGGAAACAGAAAAAAATTTCAACTGTAAACTTACATCCAGAACTGTTTTGCTGACATGACTGTGGTGTCTTTACTGAGCAGAAACTGACTGGTGGCAGACAGTTTGAACACTTTGTTACTCTGAGTGCATCCAGGCCAGGTGCGGAATTAGGAAATTTGGGGCCCTAGGCAAAGACAGGCAGGGGGCCCTCTGCATTGAGAAGACAAAACATAAAACAGACCCATTACACAGATACAGAAATTTTAATAGAATAGACATTTCCTACATTTTGTCACTCTCTTCTTGTCCATTTTCTTGTTGTTTTTCTCTCCATGTTTTGTACTCAGCTGACTTTTCATTCTGTTTTAAAAGGAATGAAAGATTTTTCCCAAGCACTGAGCTCACTTTGCTGACTGCTCCTTCCTGTGTTTCCAAAAAGGTGACATCAAAAGTAAATAACCCAGTCCTTCTTTTCACTGTAGACAAGCAATGATCTGATTATCTGTTCTCCATTTTGCATTTGGATGAAATAATAGCTGCATGAATCATGACAGCAGACAAGATAGAGGAGAGCAGGAGGCGGGGTTACCAATCTACTCGCTCTGGAGAGCAGAGTTTGTTGCTTCTGCCTCTGGAGACTCCAAAGTCTCCAAGGCTTGATTTGTCTCTAGGTGTTTTTTTAAATAAAAGTGCTAGAGGGGTCTGAAAAGTCGCTAAATATAGCCAGAAAAAAAGCGCTAAGTTGGCAACACTGCTCTTCCCATCGTTTGTTTTCAAATGTTTTGCTGCTCTCTGTTTGGACCTTTCTGAACATGTGCAGCCAATGGACTGATCCAATATGGTGGACACTGATGGCGGCTGGGGGCGGAGACACACTTAATATTATAAGCCTTCTGATGGCATCTTAAGGAAAAGATTTTTTATCAAAAACATAATTAATGTGCACAAATAAGTAATAGTTGTATTTACCATAAATGTAAACAGTTTTGTGGGGCCCCCAGGAACTTGGGGCCCTAGGCAACTGCCTAGTATTGCCTAATTGTAAATCCCCCCCAATCCAGGCCAACTATTAAAAGGCCACATGTAAAAAAGATCTTTTGTTAACATATAAGACTCTTTGTGGGATACACATGGTTTTAGTTTTACTGATTCACTTAGGAGGCACTCACAGGAGGTGAGTCGAGTTATTTTTAAAGAAGCAGAATCCACAGAGATTGGGGCTCTTGGACTTGGACAGAGTGTGTGGTGTATCAATCTGTAAGAGCATTAGCAACGATTCTGTACCGTTTTCTCTTACTTATGTTACAGTGAATTTCTATCGTCATGTATTATATTGCTTTAATGTGGATCTGCTGCATGGATTAAAAGATCTGGGCAGAGTTTATCTAAATTGCAGATGCATTTAGTTAATTTAGCTGCTATCAGCAACAATTTTAGACTCTAGACTTTTGCCCAAAAAATTAAAAGCTGTAACTGGAACATTGGATTTTCAAAATATTAAGGACAAATAATTTTTAGATTTTTAATTATAAAAAAATACAAGATCAATAACCTCTCCTTTTTTTCTCTCTAAAAACTTACACTCCTTGGACTACTGAACATGATGGAGTTTAAGGGACGTATGAGCTTGCATCACTGTACGGAAGAGGATTGGGGCCACTGAGAAAAATTAAAAAAAGTAAACTGATTTTTAAATATTATTTCAGTTTAATATGGGAAAAAAGTCAGATTCCTTACTTTGATCTCAGAATTCTGACTGAATTATACTGAAATAAAATTTAAAAATCAGTAAACTTTTTTTTCCAGTAGACATAATCCTCTTTCGTATCACTGTGATGACATTTAGTAAAAAAAACAATAATAATAAAAAAAAAAAAACGGTATGTAAATCAGCATTTTTGTTTTCATGCCACAGTTCCTACCTTTGTATCAAGGGCCATGTATAAAAGTTCATCAGTGAAACTTTTTTTTTTAACTTTAAACTGAACCTTATTTCAGACAAATTATGACAAATTAACAAGGACAATTTTGAACCTGAGCTGAAATAAATTCCAAATATTTGAATGAATGAAGGTGTTGTTAATGATGAACAGGGACAGAACTGATGCTGCCTGTGAGGGGCCCAGTGGGTTGCCAGTGGAGCATTAAGTGTCATGTTCAGACTACAGGTTAACCACCCAACACCTCAGGAAATTTAACCTGCCAATCATCCCAGCAAACAGAAACAACTCATTTCCTGTTGCTGCTCTAAAGTATGTCTAAGTGCACCAACATGACACCTGTATTTTTATTGTCACTATATTTACAGGACCCTCTACTGATAACAGCTGATAAGGTCAATAATAAATATACTATAATTTGAAAGAGTAAGTTATTTTTCTTCAATTTATAATCCATTTTTTCTTGGGCCCTGTGACACCTTGCTGATTTAGCCAGTGTATGCCCAGAATCTCCTAAAATGCCGGCATATGCTGAACTTTCTAACTTACGTATGCATAACGCATGGAAGTGTAATGCCTGTGCAAAGATGCACAAGCATCATTTCATTGGCATTACAAAGCATCATTAAAGCTTCCCTCGGGTGCATTGCTGCTCCTGAGGGAGACAGCGATGCGCCCGTCCTACATAAAAAATGTCTTTGATCGCGGTATTAACCTAGCTGCTGTTTACCGCTCACCAACCCAAAAAAGAACAAATAAAAAGAAAAAAGAAAATGTAAGAAAGAAGGTTTGCAGTTGCAACAGATTGTGTGTTATGTTTGCTAGAAAGTTTATTGGTGGTGGCCATGAACGCAGGGAGGATCCATCACATTCACCTTCACGCTCACCCTATGATGGGGATAAAGTCTGTAGCAGAACTGACGGTTTCTTCCTGTGAACCCCTTTTATACCAATACGCCATTATATAGTAGCTGTAAGGTGGGAAACACATTCAGCTGTCTTCTGGAACACATCAAATATATCCACATGCGTTGGAGGAGTTGTGTATAAGTCATGCACAAGTTACTCATAGGTTAAGCTAGAGGCCACCACTTATGTATGTAACTGTGTCACAATCAGATCATTTACCTGTGACTAATGCTCCACGTATGAGCATATCTATGGCATACTCAACGTACATCGACGTGTGCCAGCGTGTATCAGCGTACTTCAGCATGCTCATCACTCATACAAAACGTACCCATAACTTATCCAACATCTGCCAGCGTTTTCGTCAGATTTCTCGTACATCAGGCATACGCTGGTCTAAATAGACAAGATCTGACAGGGGCTTTATGAACTGTCTTGTCTACTTCCTTACAAAAAAGGGTTGGATGAAAGTAGCTATATATATTTTTTAGCACAATTTTGTTTTCCATTCTTAGTCCTTGTTTTAAACAGAAGGATTATTGGCAGCGCACCACCGCTAACCTTTGTGTAAAGAATCATTGGTTCAATCCAAGTAACTCAAATTGGTAAGAACACAAGCAACGACAGAACTGCGTCAACAGTCACCATAATAAATGCTATCTGAATAGTGCTGGAAGTTATGAAGGAGCTAGGACCAAGAACCAGTATGCTTCCTAGCATCGGCTAAGTTAGCATAGGGAACTCCTGATGTACCAAGCAGCTGCTAGGAACCATCTGCCCATGATCCTTTGCATGACCGAACATATAGGCACAGTTTAACAAAACTGCATCATTTGTTCACATGTACTCTGCAAAAAAACTTCTTAGCTTTGTTTTCTCTTCTAGAAAAAAAATATATATATATAATTTACGGCATTAAAAATTTATAAAAGAACTTTGTTTTTCAATTAAAACTACTTATTGGTAATACATCATTATGATGCTAATAATTTACTACTTTTTATAATAGAAATAAAGGGACAAAAACAGATTTTTACCAACTAATATATTTATGAATGCCTTTTTCCACACTTCAGACCAGATCAAAATGAATATTTACTAATAATAATAACTACTAATAATTAAACTAATTACTAATAATTAAACTAATAATTTACAAGATTTATATCTTTTTACCTGCAATGTCAGCATTTTGCTTTTCCTTGGCATTGAGTTTATTTCCTTGTTCCTTTATTTATTTTATTATTTTTTTTTTTTTAGATGTTATCATACTGCAAAAAAAAAAAAAAAACTACAGGGTGTTTATCCGGCCTCAACCACTTTTTTTGAGGCAGAACAATACAAGACCAAACCCAAGACTGGAGCAATGCATTCTTAGAGCGAAGCCAGGGAATAAAAATGTCCTGAGGCCGAAACTACTCTTTAGCCCTTACATGCAGTGAGGATCAGGTGTTGAAATCCATTGATTTTCAATCATTTTCAACCCTTCTAGGTGGAAAGTTTTTCAGGAAAAAAATTACCCTAACACTAAAATCACCCTGACTGGTGGCCTGACCTTTCTTAACCTCCATGTTTCTACCAAATATTGTGCAACTGCTACAAAAGTATGAGACAAGTTTGTTTGGCTGGTCATTTTGGATCACTGCAAATGTGAAAAAAGAAAAAACAAAAAAACAAAAACTCACAGGTGTCAATGAAGGATTGAGAGGCTTAAACTTCAGTTCGTCCTCTTTAAACCCACGTCTGCCAAATGCTTGAAGAATCCTATTTCCTGGTTTAATCCATTGTCCTTTCTTGTTTGTCAAACATGCAGGAGTTAAGATCCTAATTCGCAGGTCAAGTGGAACCACAAACACATCCAGTGGAGCAGGTATAAAAAGCCCAAAGCATGCAAAAAGGAAATCAGTATCAGTGAGAAAGTAAATAATTAGAATTTCAATTTTAATTACTTGCAAGATTTATTTTTTTTCATTATTTCTACCAACATTTACCTCCTGCTACACGATCCATGACCTTTAACATGATCAACTGCTAATACCAGTTGGACCTGGTTGACATTATTAGCAAGTTGAGCTGCCACTATAAGACACAAAAATGGACACCTACTGTGCTTTCCTTAGAGTTAAGTCTTAAAGGAAAAATGAAGAAAAGTCAGGGTATATTTTCCCTCCCTTGACTATGTGTTATTATAGAGATCTAACCTTACAGGGGAGGGCACACAAAGTTAACCCAATAGAGGTGTTGCTGATATGTTCTCCTCTGTAGCCTGACAAGCGTTAAAATCCTCTTAGAGTGGAGATTACAGCAGCAAATCCCAGCTCTGCCTGTATGTGCGTCTCCTTAAGACAGCTTTAGCCTTCTGTACAATTCCTGGGTCATTAGAAGTTACAAACTCTGCTGCTCCATTATAGAGATTTACTCCATGGCCTCACGTTATTACCTGGTAAAACACTTCCATAAAAAGGCTGCCACTCGGCCTAGGAATTAGTTTCACATTAATATTGGATATTCATTGGACAGTGGTGTTTTCTTACCCATTTGGAGACAACACATTATTTTGATAGCCTTTAAAGATGTTTGACCATTCTTTGGGAAAGAAAGGGTATGAATAATTTTTAAACCTTGTGTTTTTTTGACACTTATCAGGCAGGTTTCATCCGTTCTCAATGAGGCCAAGGTCTCTACCTGTTCAGAAACTTACTGTCAGCCTACTTTATCCTTTTCCAAGCCAGTTGTGATTATTTTTGTAGGCCTTGCTGGTTGTTTCTATATTTAAACGATCTAGACGAGGGGTCCTCAACCTTTTCCAGGCCAAGGACTCCCAAACTGATGGCGTGATGGAGCGGGGGCCCCCTAGTTATATATATTGTATGAAATTGTGTTAAATCAAACTGGTCCTATAGTCACTCTATTACAGATGGAGTAATGTAACGAAAGTAATTTCGCCCTGGGATTGTTAAAGTATTTCTGATTCCTGGTTGAGGGGACAGGTGTTGTGAATGAAACGGTGTCCAGCTTGAAAGAGCTTCAGTGTGTCGCTGAATGTGTGCATTGATGACTGAAAGACATCTTCTGCCTCCATTTATCTGTTTACTACAGTGTGTTGAATTCATGTTAATGTGGATTTAAAGTCATTTCAACTAGTGGAAAAAATCGCAGTGAGAATAAAAAAAGTCTAATCAACCAAAACTTTCTCAACTCCCATGCAATACCTCCGTTGACCGCCTTGTGGTCGCGGACCCCCTGTTGAAGATGGAATGCAAAATCAACTTATTTATGCTTTTAACTCCTTCCTGCCTTGGAGAAACCAATGGCCGTCTCTGTTGTATAAAGGAAAGAGTTAGACCAACCCTTTGAGGAAGCACCTACCTTGACCGTGCTGCGGCTGCACAGTAGACAAATGCCCACTTTCCGATAAGTAAGTGGTGATGAGGTAGCGCACCATCCTTCCTGCCCAAAGTTGAGACAAAGTGACTTTTTAAGCAGCTAATCTGCAGAGTGATACCAAAGGTTCTTTTTTTTTTAGCCAATCTCTAAGCTGTGAAAATGTGTTTTTAGCCATAAGAGGCCTTGGATTGCCTTCCCAAGAAAAGCCTACTTTCATAATGTTATGAAAAGCAGCTTTGCCTTTCATATGGGTTGGAACCAAACAATGATGGTTCATGGAAAATACAAAGGAATTCATTCATTATATAAATCTCTAAAGTTGACTTTGAAAGATGTTAAAAGCATAATATAGGACCTTCTATAGCCGATAAGAAACCCAAATTATGCCTGGGTCATGGTGATGTTGCCAAAAACATCAATCCTTGAAACCCGGTAAGAGACATGCAAGCAAAATAGATTTTTTAATTTAGTGAATTTTTTTTTTTTTATGCACTCTTTATATACTGTAGAATGGTGCGAATACATGCCGAGTAGGAGTGTATTTACAGCGCTTTGACGGCGCTGTTACCTCAAGCTAAGGTTGAGAACATCTCCTTCTGTGATCACAGAACGGCCTAATCTCCATACTCTTTACTTTGTTGTACTCTACCCTCGTGACACAAACACATTCAGTATGGATGAGATCATACTGGTGGAGAGCAGCACATTTGATGAGATCTAGTGAGCCAAGGGACACAGTGAGACCATAGGGAGACAGTCACATTTCTCTTCACAGCTTCAAGCACGTTTTTCTACTGGTAGATAGAGATCGACGGCATAGAGTGAATAATCCAGCTCTTGAGTTTAGATCCAAACCGCCTGCAGGAAACATGTGTTTCTAGTTCACACAGTTCCGTGTCATAATAGCAAAGGCCCAGACGAAACCCTTTCACTGACTCCCTTTATGTGGTAGAATCCAGTGAAACCTAAGAGCCTGTGTCTGATAGGGTGTGTGCAGACAGTTTATGTTAGGTTAGCAATCATATAGTATTGTGGATCATATACTTTACTGCAAAACATTATGGCATTCACTATTTAGTCTTATTTTAATTGCCCCTGTTTTGATTTATTTGAGCCATAATCTATTTAGGGAAGTAGGCGGGGTTACTCAAGCTTTGATCATTTGGTTGAGTAATGAAATACTTTTCTCCTCCCACAAGAAGCTGTTAATGACACTTAAACATTTCCTTACATCTTACTGGTCTAAACAGAGCTCTTCACTCTCAGAGGGCTGCCGTCCCTCAGTGCTTCTAAAGGTAATGTAAGAGGAATAGTGCCCAGCCACACTGCAGTAATGAGATTTCATGTAACAGGCCAACACAAATGTAGCATGGAGGGATAATTATACATATTTTTTTGTGTGTTGTTGTAAAAGCAACACATGCATTTGAATTCAGCCGCCGATTAGATATTTTGCTTAATCATCTTTTTTTAAAGCTGCAGTTCAGCCAGACTGATGCAGAGCATCTGTGAAGATAGTTTCCACATCTTGTGAATCTGAATCTGTGAATCTGTGGAATCTGACTGGTATATATTATTAAAAAAAATGACAGATATGATCTAATCCAGTCCAAAGTCGGTTTTCAACGGCTAATGTCCTGCAGGTTTTAGATGTTTCCCTTCTTCAGCTCATCTTATTTCCATTGATAGCTGATTAACAGGCTATTGGTAAACCGTAATCATTGAAAACCTGTACGACATTGGCCGATGTTTGAAGATTCCTGTAAACATTTCAGCTTTTCGGCTGTAAGATGAACAACTACAGAGTAAATTTTGTTCCATTAATGTTGCAAGCACAGAACTTAAATAAAAAAATCTATCCAGAAATAAAACTGAAAAAACTTTTTAAGCAAAAAGAACGTGTTCTCAGATTTTATAATTTCTTAACAATGCTTTTTAAACATTTTAAAGTTGTTTTTTTATTTATTTACTTTGTGTTTTTTACAGATTCTATTTTTTCACATTTTTATTTTTCAGTTCGAGATTTAAAAATTTGCTTCTTTTCAAATACAGTTTCACAAGTCATCTTTTATTCATCTCTAGGGAATGCTTTCCTCTGGAATAAAGATGCATTTTTATCGGTCTGTTGAATGTTAGTAAAAGCAGTAATTTGGAAAGAGTGATAGTATTTATTGGGCTTAAAGTTAAAATAATGCAATTGGTAAAAAGCATTTAAAAAAAAGCAACTTGTGACTCTCAATCTAAAAAATAAAAGAAAAAAAATAAAAGTTGTAGCTTATCAAACTGGTAAAATAAATAAATAAAACTTTCTTGAAAAATACATACCAAAAAATACAAACTAAAAAAAAAAAAACATTTAAAAAAATAAAATTACTAATAAGTTAATAAAGTTTCCCTGAAAACCTCTTTTCTTATCAAGAAGAATTTTAAAGTTTCATTTCTGGAATTTCTTTTTTTTTTTCCATTCACACAATGTATGTTGTTTTTTTTGCATACAACAAAAATGGAACAAAATTCACTCCATAGGGGTGAAGAGAATGTTATCTGTAAAATAAAAACAATGGAAATTTGTTAAACTCAATATAATAACTATCTTACTAAAATAATTAAATAATAATAACAAAATTTATAAAAACAACAACAATTTTACTCTAAAATCCTATTTTCTGATTATGAAAATTTTTCAAAGTTCAGTTTGTGGATTACATTTTATTTTGAATTTGAAAGCATGTTTTTGATTAATGAAATTACATTTACTCAATGCATGAACCACTTATGTCACTTACATTTACACTCCAAATGTGAATCTTGGGAGAACCCTGCTTACCCGTTGCCTAGCAACTGTTTTAAAGCTTGAAGATCCTTATGCTACCTGTTAAAGTTAGAGTTCAGAGACTGGCAGAATTAGTCTATAAAAAAGTTTTATTTATGGTTTATATGGATTGGTATGTTGTTAGTGCAGGTTACCTTTTGTTTATTTTATCAAATGTTAGAAAAACCCGCCTGGACTTGTTAGAATCAGATGTCAAAGTTATGATGTTGCTGCCATTGTGTCACTAGGCAACCCATCAAACTCTTACCAGCATCTCCTTTTAGCCTATTATTTTTTTCATTCTTTTACCATTAAAGACATGATTACTGTGAATGTCTTGGAAACATTATATATTTGGCCAGTTTGGGTGAGAACAAAGCTCACAACAAGAAAACATGTTTGAAAAAATTCTTCTAAATACAGTACCAGTAAAAACATTGAGCAAAGATGTTCTCACGCAATACAAACGGAGGAGAAGTGCTGTTCACACTTTCAACCAGCACTGGTAGACGGATGTGTTGTCGTTAGAGATTATAGACTGGATCCAAAACTTAGTGAACAAAGAAAGCTTTCATTCCAGAAACATCTAGAAATCCACATTAGAAGCCATAAATCTTTAAAAGAAAACACTCTGGTTCTAAAGAGCAGAGTGGAAGTCAGTTGTTTTATGTGTGAAATACTGCTTTGCCTTTTAGGAACTGTGAAGTAAAAAAAACCCACACTTTATTACAGTTCTTGGCGCCCTGCAGTAACCTCTGAGGAATTTGATAAGAGCTGATTTATATCGTTGCCTCAGCTGCATTACTCTTTTTTCCCTCCTAGACTATTTCTCTAGCTCTTCAGTGCTGAGTAACTTTACTGCAGACATGAGACGTTTGATGAAGTTTTAGGAAGTAAATGCTACTATCAAAGACATTCAGGAAAAACTTAAGCTACAGTAGCAGCATTTCATAATGGCCCTTACCAGTCAAACGCCAGCCGAATGGCAGCCCACTTCCCTGCAACTCCCAAAAACCAAAATCCCCTCCAACTTCGAGGGAATGGAGTGACCCCCTCCTTCTCCTGGGTGTGCATATTTCTTTACTCTGACTCCACCCTTTCACTGAATTAAAGCAGACCAGCAGATGACGCTTCTCTTTAGATCTTAATGTCCACAAATAATGACAGACAGAATATTTTAGTACAAGGATTGATGTTTAAAGTTGTAGGGAAGCAGCTGTTTAACCGTTGTATTTCCGAATTCTCCTGAGTGGTGCACGACTTTACACGAGTGAATAAAGTGAATGTGATTGATCGTTTATCAAGGCAGCGGGATTGTTGTGGCGGAAGATTCGCAAGCAAGTTTGATTGTGAACGGATTTTCGGAAGCATCTTGCTAACCAGTTAGCAACTTAGTGCTAGTAGGTTCCCAATGGTAAATTACATTGGGACCAATAGGACTTAAATGGTGACTTAGAAACGACACTGTGAAGGAACTCTATGGACAGAGGAAACATGCAAGAGGAGGAGAGTTTTGTGTCGGAGGTCATGGATGAGTCTCCCCTGTCATACATTTTCTTATCTAGAAGGGGAAAGTGGGGATGAAGATGTTGTGGAAGAGGACGCCAGGGCGGCAGAAGCTTGGTTTGGTGTTGAAGGCTTACAGCCGTACATGTTTGAGCCCTTGCCTCGCAACGCTGCCTGTTCTGTTAGCTCTACGCCTGCAGAAGACACAAACGTCCATCCCCGTGAACACTGGGACAGAACTCAATGGAAATGGAGATTATTCTTATTTCTTATTTCAGCCGTTGCGTATATTAGCTGTGACATATTAATCAAGATGCTATGACTAAAAAAATTTGATTGACAGATGACCGTTGATATATGATTGGCCGAATTTAGGTGTACAAGTTGACGTATAACTGACTGGCCTGCATAAGATAACAAAAAAAAAAACACAGATTTTAAGACTGGGCTTTTTTTTAAAATAGAAATTTTCCTAACTTTTGGGACAATATTGTTGGATAAAGAGTACATTTATAAATATGTTTAAGCCAGAATGATTTTACATTTAAATATGACTTCCTACGACTTTAAAAAGGAATTATAGGGGACCAGCCAAGGGCCCTTCAAGAAAAGTGGGGAAATTTTGAATGGCTACTACTGTAAAACTAAAATAACATATTGTGGCTCATTAATGTAAACTTTGATACAAAAGTAAATGTCATATTCCAATACAGGTTTTCTATATTCCACCATAATCTGCAGCAATTTCTAAGAGCATTTGCTGTGAACTTGTTGGCATTTTATTACACCCATACTTTGCAGTGTGAATCAAAGGAGCTGAGGTAGTTGGAAAGTTAAGCTGCTAAAAGCATTACACACTCACTTTTGTCCAAACTACTTATTATAACATTATCCAATTTATCAAACTGACTTTGATCCAGCTTGAAAACAGGGTTAGCCTTTATAGAGCGGTGTAAAAAGATATTTTAACTTCTTTAACTTTTTATATCAGTTTATTATGAGATCTAATATAACAGACTAACAACAATTCGGACATAATTGTGACATAATTGTGAGCTGGAAGGTCAATAGGACAGGATTCTATTAGCATGACTCCCCTTTGGCATGTTTCACATTTTTTTGTATTACCTGTTATTCTTTAAGAAATGTCAAGATCAATCAGATCTGATTGTTGCATCTAGCAGAGCATTTTTCTAATCTTTCTATTGGATTTTTATCTTCGTTTGGAGTATATTGTTAAGCTAGCAAGCTGGCATTTCGAAGCCTTTATCCTAGAATTGACTCATGCTATAAATGGTGTTTCCCTATTCACCAAAGCAGACCTGAAAGCATACAAGACTAGATATTAACCTTTTTTTTTTGTTGCTGTGTCACAGGGACAAGATGCTATTCTATTTTGCCAAATGCAGCACCAAGTTGAATACTTCAAATCAATAAAAACACTTAAGCCATAGCAGAAGTACGTCCATGGTTACAATAATAAGTGCTATTCTAATACTGCTGGCAGTAAGGAGCTAGGAACAGGAAGCAGTATGCTTCCTATAGTCAATTCTTTTAGCATAGGGTCCTTCTATCATCCCTAGCCACTAGGAGCAATACGGGTGCCCACAATCCTTTGCTTGACAGGACAGCCCACCTCACGGAGTAGAACAAAAATACACTATTTCTATCGTTTGTATCTCTGCTTCTTTTTTCTGTCTGCTTCTGTCTCCTTCAACCCCAGTCAGCAGATGGCCGCTCACACTGAGCCTGGTTCTGCTGGAGGTTTTTTCTTGTTAAAACAGAGTTTTTCCTCTCCACTGTCGCTACAAGCATTCTTGATGTGAGCCAATGAGTGAATCAGCTGGTCGACAACTTCAGATGACATACTTTGTGACACATGCAATCGTCCCCACCTTCATATGATTTGAATTTGACGATTAATGAACCAGTACTCTGCATTTGTATATTGCTTTTTCTAGTTTTTTCCAGAAGGCCCTGGTCCCAATTTGACCGGAGTCATTCATTTGTGTGTCCATGGTGTGATGACATCCATAATCCGCTAAAGGCAAAGAAATCCAGAGATTATTTCGTGCCCTGTGAAAGGTTAAGAATAGGAGCTAGGAAAAGAAGTTAGAGCTACAGTTTGAGCTATTCAGATCAAGCCTTGGATATATGTGTGTGCATTATGGAATAAAACATTAGATCAATTACTGTGTAGCAAATATTAATGCAGGTAAAGACAGAACAATAAATGTACTATAATAAGCAGTGAACATAACTTCTCAGCACTCATTATACTCACCCATTGTAGAATATAAATCCTGAAAATATATTGCTGCCCCAAAAAATGACAAGTATAAAAGTTTTAAATCCTTGGGAGAACCTGTGATCTAACTTCTGCATTGCACTCAGCCTTTTAATGTGTGATATGAACAACAGACCATGACAATATTTGAAAACAATTACATACATTAATATATGTATATATACTTGATTTTAATGAAACATGATGATGGGGTGGAGTTTCTGAAGAGCATCATAGAAGTACAAAGTCAGTACCATGTACCATTCTATTTCCCTGCTGGACCAAAAAGCATTTCCACAGCAGAATTAAGCCCCTCTATCTTATTTCACAGAGGGGCTTATGTGTTTGGAATGACGTAAGATGATGATATTTTGTCAGACATGGCGGTTTTGTCCTAACTGAGCAGCGAGCGGACTTTCATATGTTTTCGGGCTCCACTGTGTGACGCTCTTTTATCAACAGTGGCTTTTTATGACCATATTTGTTTGCACCGCTGCAATATTCAGATTTTCTGCGTCCCTTGGTTCTAAGGATGCCGGTTGTTCACAAATGATCTGAGCAGCAGTCTGAGGTCTTCACAGCTTGAATGACAAGTAGTTGTCATCTGAAGTTATTTGGTGGCACTGCATTTAAAAGAACGTTTGATCAAAAGAATATAGAGAAAATGAAATCTTGCCATTCTTTCCTTCCACTTCATAATCACTGTCTTCTTTTATATATATAACCATACAAATAAAACAGCGATGTTCCTGACAAAAGAGAAGAATGAATATGTTCTTGAAGAAACTGTAAACACAATCAAATTTATTATAAGGAAACTAGAGAAGTTGCTCATGGATTGGCCTCTGTATAATCATTGATTGAGGACAGCAAAGACTCCCACTGGCTGAGATGTTGCTTGTGTTTGTCTATAATTTGGTCTTAAAAACATCCGGATGACCTGATTGTGCCTCAGGGTTATAATTTAATAAAAAGAATGCTTCACAAGCTTGTGATTATCATGAAATTACCAAAAAAGTCTTTTGGTCTGTGGACTTCAGCTGTGGCATTTAATCCTTACAATGTGAACAAGGTGACAATTGATTCCCTTACCCATAGAGTAGCTCCAAAGGCAATGCTCCCCCCCTTTCTCCCCTAGTGCATCTTTTTATGTTCTGTGCTGCAAGAACACTGTGAAATTTTGCGGTTTTATATCTACTCTTTATAACGGATCTGGAGGCTGAGAACATTACGACCTATGATATTTTTATTCTCATTAATCTTTTTTTGTAAAAAGCCCCTTGTGTTTATGTTGGTCATGCCTGAATCAAGTATCCCCCCCCCCCCCAAAAAAATGATGGAAATCATTACTCAAACAACACAGTAACTGTAGAAAACATCTCGCTGTTTTATTATGGTGGATGCAGGTAGTCCTATGTGGTCCAGCATGGCGTCGTAAAATGGCTGCACGGCCTCTGTAATCATTTCTAGGGTTGCCAACTCCCTGGAAAAAAAAAAGGCCTACCTCATGTGCGTGCCAGCTGACCTGATTCCCTTTACCCTCCTGGCGTGGTGATTTTTTTTTTTTTTTTTTAGCCCTCTTTTAGTGTGAAAAAGTTTTTTTTTTAACTATTTGACTCAAATCTGCACTGAATTAGATGCATATTTCTTGTGTGCTTTATATTAATTATCGCTGAATTTTTCCACGCAGGTAATTGTTTTTTTCCCATTTCTCTCTATATTTTCTCCCACTATCTTCTCTGTGAGCAACACTTGGCTCGACCAATGGGATGAGGGTATTCTGGATCGTTACCTATATGTTATCAGCTCATTGGTCACAACGCAGGATAGGGCCCGGGAACACGTTTACCATAAGTTTTGTATCTAACGTGCCCTTGTTCTTCATTTTCCATTGCATTTTTACTGAGTATTTTTTTACTCTCACAGTATTACGGGACAAAGTGGGTTCCTTTTCCACTAAATATGGGACAGGTACTATTTCTAAATACGGAACGATTCCGTTTTTCAAGGGACGGTTGGCAACCCTAGTCATTACTATATGGTGAACTCACTCATCTGTCAGTTTTGTACCTAAATTAATATCCTTTTGATTTTATTTGTTCCGACAATGTTCCTTTTTAAACTGGCGAACCAGTTTATGGACGTCAGCCACAAGTAATTCCTTACAGACCAAATTCATAACCCCCAAATAGGAGCCTACTCTAAGAATGTGATAATTAAAGATGTTTTAAAGGGAGTCCTCACTATGGTAGACAAAAACTGCAGTTACTGTTGCAGGGGGGAAAAAAAATGGTAGAAATTGCTGGCCATACAGCTAACTTTAAATAAACTGAAAATTTTCTTAATTAAGAACATAAAACTATGGAAATTATATAATTTTTACATTTCTTCTCAATAAAATAACTGTTTATACAAGATGATGTTTGAGCAGCAACAAAAAATGGTAATTCCTTGTTTTTCTTTGGTGGTTTGGAAAACATGTTAGCAGACACAAAACCAGCTAACACTGCATCTTTAGGCGACATAGCTCTGTAGAGTAAAAGGACAAACATTTAGACACAAATAACTACCAGAACATTTGGTGCCACAGAGATGAACATTTTGTCTGTTGGTTTTTAATTTCAAAATATCTATTAACTTAGCTAGTACCCTCTTGCTAGCGGTTAGCTTGGAGAATTTCCTCACTTCCTCTACAAATTCGATCTTGTTTTCTTTAGTTTTCAATTTTCAATACGGGTTAGACAAAAGAGCTTTGTTGCAGCTAATAAACAACATCCTCTTCAGGATGTAGAAATCTGAAAAGTTGACTAAAATGATCAGATAGTAAATGGGGTCATGAAGGGTGAATGAAGTCATTTGACATAAAACGAGTGGTAGAAGGGGCATTTTTATCAAGAGCTGCAAGACACATTTGAAGGGATGTAATATTTCGTTTTTTTACATTTGCCCCCTGCATATGAGCATTTCTTTGGCCATTTGGGAGGCAGCTAACTGCTCCTGACACTAGTGTTGCGCCGATACCATTTTTTGGCCTTGATACCGATACCCGATACCTGGCTGTGCACTATTGGCCAATACCGATACCATACCTTTGTGAAGCAGGAAGAAGACTAATACAAAGTGAATCCAGTAGAACTTTTTATTGCCTACCTGGAATGGGTGACAAGAGTTGAATAAACTTTTGGCTTTCAAAATGGTATCGGTGCCCTATTTGTTGGTACTCGCCAATACCGATACCACCATTTTAGTGCTGCATCAAAGCCCTGCCCTATACTGGTATCGGTATCGGTGCAACACTACCTAACACCCAAATTTTCAAAAAATATCATACCAAACTGCTTGCATACAACATAGTAAAGTTGTTAAATAGAAAAAAAAAAGAAATGTAAGGTACTACACATGTAAGCTACTAAACGAATGTATAATCCTATAAATGCTATCTAATTTTTGGCACTGTAAGGGGAAACTGGTATCTTTTAAATACAAAATGTCCAGCTTGTTTTATGCAAGGTGGAAAATGAATGAAACCACAAGAGGCAAAACTTGGGTAAGAGTTGATACAGTGGGTGCATTTACTTGAATCCCTGTTGACTCACTTCATTATGAAGTCCATAAATAAATTTCATGTATTTTGTTAAACATCTGCATTTTTGGGCGTCTATCAACCTCTGCCTGAGTCACCTGTGTCGTTGCGGCTTAAAGTGCAGGCTGCGTGTCGGTCGGGGGAACGGTACGAGTCCCTGCCAAAGGGTCACTTTATTACAGACTCGCTGCCAACACATTTGTCTCCGGTTACTTACACTTCAGTGAAGGCACTTATAAAGTCTTGTTGTGAAGCACCTTTGCAGCCCTAGCTTTGTTTTATAGCCTTAAAAGTCAGTTTTAAGCTTTTTTTCTTATCTCACTTTAAGGAAGACTTCTTTCAATAAATAACACAAATATATTTATACATCATATAAAGATAGATAACCATGTATCACTACATGCATTTCATATAATTTAAATAATTTATATATACAGCTCTCCTTAGCACAGGCCTCTCCTCCCTCCAACACTCTCAAATGAGTTCTTTCATTACAGCTTGCAGCACATTGGTTTGAAATATCATTCAAATGGACGCTGGGTTTCTTCAGTCGTATCTTTTGCAGCAGAAAGTTGCTGTTCGCTCCCAGGACACCTAATCCTGTGGTGCTGGGGTTGCTGTGGAAATAAAAATCCCAGACAAGGAGGTGGAACTCCACGCAGGTAGTTATTGGTGGAGCTCACTTAATTTTGTTTCGTCCTGTGACGTTTCCTGGACAACGCACAGATGCAGGAAGTATTTATGCGTATCCACCTCCATCCAATTTTGCCTCGATCTTCTGTTAGTGCCCGAACAAATGTCTGTGCTGTCTTGCACTTTGAGTTCCAGTTCTTGTTGTCGATTCCCCTACACGTGTTTTCTTGGGACTGGTGGTCCCGACAGTTCGTCTCGTAAAAGTACTGACTGATCTCTTTCTTGTCAGGTAATTTAATTTTAGCCATAACGGTCACATCATTCCCCTGTATGTCCACAGCAGTGGTTTTGTCATTCACCCACATGCTTTCGCTGTCACAGACAGAATACTCCCCGCGGTAACTCTTGTGTTCGGTGTGACGCTTCTTCCGTGTCTTATTTCCCCCCACCACTCCTTCCAGTTCATTGCTTATGAAGTCGTCCTTGAGGTACAGAGGAGGTGGCTGTAGAGGCGGCCGGTCACTCAGCACTACCCGAGGTGAAATGTATCTCTTGTGCTTTCTCAGGAGGTCCGAGCTGACCAGCATTGCTTGGTGCTCGACAGCCGATTCACTGGTCCCACCACTGCGGCCCCCTTCCCCCCACTGCTCCTCATCCTCCTGATCCCTGAAAGGTAAGTTTGGTTCCAAGAGAGGGGGGAGGGTTTCCCGCTGCTCCGTATCCCGGCTTCTGCCCTGCTGGCTATGATCCCCCTGGATCCTCTCTCTCGTCAGGTCGGCTTGAAGCAGCTGGATTATGAGGGAATTTAAGGGGTCAGGACTTGCCGACTGCTGATGCTGTCCCTGGCGGCTGCTGTTCATGTTGGATGCCTGGATACCATATAGGTACACAAGGGCCATCACATAGAGCAGGATGGACATCACTAGATTCACCTGCAGAATCTGCAAAGACAGGAAAAGAGACATTTTCAGGCGGATATACACACATATGCAGATGATATGTTCTTTAACCCTTACAAAATGATCCCATGGATTTCACATGTTCATATGTGATTCCCATCTTCTACATGTTTCCTGTTTCCTCACATTAAAATACCATGCATTTAACATATGATTCTTATCTTCCATTATCCCAGATGTAGGTCACATTCAGGCAATCACTCAGTCACTTTTATTTGTCCCCAATGAGGCAAATTGTTGTGAATCAGTGGAAGCAGCAACATAAATTAGACATAGAAAACACATAAAATTACATGCTTATAAAAACATACATATATAAAGGAAAAGAGTGAAAACTGGTCAAATACAGGCAATCAACATTTTCCTCCTGGAGTTGTTAGTTTTGGCTCGTCGGAGTCTGAGCAATAAACCGAATGGAAGAAAATGGAACTGATGATGTAAAGGATGTAAACAGTCAGACGGGGTAAATCCTGCTTCCTGAAGCAGCTTTTTGTTATACAGATCCTGCATAGTCTCTTCAGTACTGTACTTTTTTTTTTAGACATGGACGATCTTATTAAGAATATTCTTCTGCTGCTGACATTTCATGTAGATTGTGTTATTATTACTTTTAAATGTCAGTTTATTTTCTATTTATTTTCTTTTTGGACTCTACAATTTCTACATGCCGGCCATCAATAATTGGTTTCAGGAGATGGATGGAAATGCCTAAAATCAATGCATGTCTTTTGTCTTTGATACATTCAGTTAAAAAGGAATCCGGGCAACTCTCTAAAAAATAATCAACCACAGGACCATGAGAGAATTTAGAACAATTTAGGAAGTTCAGAATGACGGTAATGTTCAGTACTTTCAGAGTATGATGGGATTTTTTTAATATCAGTTATTACTGGACAACAAACGGAGAGAGGACACAACCTTGCGTTGAGCCAATAGATGTTAAGGATATATCAGAGGAATGTTTATTTATTCAAACTCTCTATGTTCTGCAAGTCAAAAAATCCAGAATCCAGCCTACAAGGCTATTAGAGTTGTTGATTAATCTGGACTAGCAGATGAGGCAGAGTATCATTAAAGGCGGAGGAAATGTCAAAGAAGCCAGTGTGATTATTGGAGGTCTTCAGATGCTACACAGTGTTGTGCATGAACGGTGTTCACTGAATATGTTCTTATTTTTAGTAAAAGGTGAACTGAATGGATCTGTTTTGAAGTAATGAACATGAACGAGAGTGACGTTCTCTCTGAGAATAATGAGCTTATTATCGAAAACAGCATGGCGGACCAACATGTCTACTGCTAGCCTGCATGATTCAGACTAATCTGCTGGTATTTCTGATGCCAGTTCTGCAGAGTGCTTGGCAGAGTTTATAAACTAACAAAGGAATAATCGAACAGAAATAAAACTCACTTTTTTGTGCAAACTGCGCACATCGTGACTGACGTATGAAGTCCACACGTCCATACGTCAGCCATGTCCATTTCAAATTTAACGTGAGACATCGAGTTAAAGCATCTGATCTATCTTGGGAAATATCTGCTACTGAATGAGAAACATAAGAAGTCATTTTTGATCCAGATCTTTTCAGCAGAACCTGAATGTTCCTCTATGTTTATGAAGTTCTGTGTAAATTGGCTAAATAAAGGCTTCACTGCACATCCAGTATACCTTGACTGCATCAGGTATTTTCCATTTCTTGACCTCTTCACCTAGTTCATTTATAGGTTTTTTGAACTGCTCTTTTTAACTATGAACTGAAATGCATTGCTTGTAGAAAAAGTCTAACATGGTTAGGATATTTTCCACATATTATCAGCTTGGTTTATATATTCCATGTTCCATCCAACTGTGGATCACATGTGGAACTTGTGATGGCATATTTATCAACTGTGCATCACAAATTAAGATTTTTTTTCTCATTTCAATATCATTAGATTGTACTCTGTGTAATATCACTTTAAAATCTGTCAAAAAATATTTCTTTATGTGTGTGTCCTGTATTTCTATATGTTTTCTATGTAAACATCTTATGATGTTATAAAAAAAGGAATAAGGAGTTTCAAAAGTAAACACCAATTTGTAGTGTCAACCAGTTATTCAGTTGGATTTCCCTTACATAAATCCCATGAATTTCACATTTTAAAATCACATGTCAAACCCATGTATCAGATGTCAAACCATGAGGTACACATACAACTAAATTACATGTAAAAGTATTTAAACATGTGGATTTGGGCCAATTCCTGTTAAAAACTCATGTGATTCACATGCTAAAAGTTGTAAATCCCTAGTGCCTCAATTGGGAATCGTGAAAATATGTGTATCACATGTTTTTCACATTGGATACACATCTCTTCACAAGTGATTCCTATTTAGACACATGTTGTTTACATGCAAACATGTGAATCACATCTGATACACATGCAAGTGATCCCATGTAATTACCGTGTTATTCACACAGGAATCACTTGCCACCACATGAACACACATGCTGGTAAATGTGATTCACATGTGGTACATGGTTCAGCAGGAGAATCTGTTGACAGGTACTATCAGTCCAGCATTCTCCAAACCCTGTCTCTCTGGAAGAGTTCCTACTGTCTCATTTGTTGGATGGTGTGCTGCAAAATATTTTGGTTTTTGTTGCCAACATAGTAAACTGTTTCTTGTTGCCAAAATATGGAGTAATGCACATTGCCCTGAACACACTTAGCTTATTGTGAAACATGGTGGCAGTGGCATCATGCTATGGGAAAGGATTGATACAGCATGCACGGAGAAGTCTATTGAAGTTGATTTGGGGGTCTTAAAAAGGTTCACCTAGGGGCTCAAATCTCTAAGCAGATTTAAGCCCCTATAAAACCAAGACTTGTCTCTACACTGGAAAAAAATCAAAATCTCTATCAGTCATTTTTTCTTAAAATAAGTGCATTTGTTCTTGGATTGAGCAGGTAAAAGAGACATCTTGCCAATGGAACAAGACAATTCACACTTAAAATAAGAAAACACAATTGCATCGTCTTAAATCAAGTGCATATTATCTAATTATCTCATTTTACACTGCAAAAACGATCTAGAAATGAGTAAAAATGTCTTAAATCAAGTGTATATACCCTTAATTTGAGCAGATAAATAACATGATTTGCCAATGGAATGAGTATTTTTACTCTTAAAATAAGATAATTAGATAATATGCACTTGAAATGAGCCAATACAATGGCTTTTTCTTATTTTGAATGTAAATTGTCTTGTTCCATTGGCAAAGTATCTCCATTTTCCCCTCAATTCAAGAAAAAATGCACTTATTTTAAGAAAAAATGCCTTAGATAGATTTATATTTTTTGCAGTGTAAGAGTAAAAAATACTCATTCCATCGGCAAACTATCTAATTTACCTACTCAAATAGAATGGTAAATACACTTAATTTAGGTTTATTTTTTTATTTTTTTTATTTTTACTTTTAAAAATGTTTTTCCAGTGTATATAAAAAGCTGCAGCAGATGGGGTTTCTTTCTACAAAATACTGACCCAAATGGGCCGATTTTACTCTCTTTACATAACGTTTTGGAACCAAATGTCAAAACCTTGTGCTTTTTTTTCTGTCTAATTCACACATATTCACTAATTGTTAATGGGTTCAGCTTTGAAATACTTTGTTGAGGGTATACTTTTGCGCTAACTGCAGACAATTACAGTACAGTTGATCAGTTTCTTTATTTGATTTTCTCTTCTAAAAAGGTTCTTCAAAACCATCAGGGTGACTTTGTCGTCAAACTGGGAAAATATGAGGCTCAGAAGTTCAATTCAGTTTTTAGGAGAGCTGAATTTGAACCATCTGGAGACTAAAAACAACAGATGTATTCCACCAGGATGTGTGTCACACTATAGCATGTTTGAGAATTAACATGCGGTAACTTGTGCAAACATACCAAACTTGCAAGGAAGGAAGGAAGGAAGGAAGCGAGCGAGTGAGGAAGGAAGGAAGGAAAGCAGTGAGTGAGTGAGTGAGGAAGGGAAGGAAGTGAGTGAATGAGTGAGTGAATGAGTGAAGAGAGGAAGGAAGGAAGGAAGGAAGCGAGTGAGTGAGGAAGGAAGGAAAGCAGTGAGTGAGTGAGTGAGTCAGTGAGGGAAGGAAGGAAGGAAGGCAGTGAGTGAGTGAGTGAGTGAGTGAGTGAGTGAGTGAGTGAGTGAGTGAGTGAGTGAGGGAGGAAGGGAAGGAAGGAAGTGAGTGAGAAAGGGAAGGAAGAAAGTGAGTGAGTGAGGACGGGAGGGAGGAAAGTGAGTGAGTGAGTGAGTGAGTGAGTGAGGAAGGGAAGGAAGTGAGTGAATGAGTGAAGGAAGGAAGGAGGGAAGAAAGGAAGGAAGGAAAGCAGTGAGTGAGTGAGTGAGGAAGGGAAGGAAGTGAGTGAATGAGTGAGTGAATGAGTGAGTGAATGAGTGAAGGAAGGAAGGAAGGAAGGAAGGAAGGAAGGAAGGAAGGAAGGCAGTGAGTGAGTGAGTGAGTGAGGGAAGGAAGTGAGTGATTCCTTCCAGAATAAAAAAAAAGTTTACTTTTTTATGTTTGTAAAATCACATGTTATCTCGCCAGGATCAGCCACGCTGATGGGCTGGCAGCTTGTGGCTCTCAACTGAGCGAGAAGATTTGTAGCATGGCGGATAGAGCTGAGCTTATAGCTGCATCCATGTCAGCACATTATGTTCGAATGTAATTTCACAGGAAGCCTACACAGGTTGGAAGACTAATTCGTTCTCACCCCCAGATATTCATCCGTGCAAACGCAACGTCAGAAAAGATTAGTAGAGTCTGGCATTAACACAGCACGTTAACGGCCACCATTTATTTATACTTATATATATAGATATATATGCAATAATTAAAACTAATAAAACACCCAATTTAATGCCAAAAACTTTATTAAATTAAGAAGTTATTAAACATTTTGTCTCTGGATCGCATGTTTTTCTTTCCATTTATAAAACATGTTCTTCGATTGCAACAATTATGGAACAAAATTCACTCCAAAAACAATGAAGAGCAATCCAATCAACTGAAACCATCTGTTTTTGGATTATTGCTGTGACGGAATAGTGTATCATAGTGTCTGACTGTGGAGCCCAACCTTTATTATATATAATTTAATTACGGGCTACAGGAAACCTCAGCAGTCCTTGTGTTAAGGTTATTTCACAGATGCTGGTATCCTGATTGTTCAACTAAAGCATTGGATATGCTTCTAACTCTGTACTAACCGTTGCGGGGTGCGGGACTGACTGAAATAATAAAATAAAAAGACATTGATGAGCAAGTTAGCTGTGGAAGAAATGATTATTTCAATAACAACAAACCTGAGCTGAGCCATGTAGGCCTGGTGTTCCTGTCCAGCAGCAGTATTTTATCTTGCAAATGAGCTTCTGCAAAAAGGGTCAAAATATGCCCCTAATTTTCCCTCCTCTAAACCTTGTAGAAACGTAAAAGATCTAAGTCTTGTATAGTGCCACATGGTGGGCCAATGTCATATTACACACTGTTAATGGGATTTTACAGAGAACATATCAACTCTGAAACTTATTTCACGTGTTATACATGAAATAGAGGTAACATATAGACTTAAAATAAAAAAAGACTAAATTATATGTCGGCTGAGGGGTGCAAACTTGTTGCAAATACACAAATGTGCAGCAGATTAAAGCAATGTAATGCAAAGAAAAAAATGAGGCCTGAAAACACAAAAATTCAACCAATTTTTTTCATTTTTTCTTGCTACCAGATCAATAAATAATTGCAAACAAACTAAAAGAGGTTCTGCTTTAACCAATAGGGCAACACACTGTGGAGTGTTGGTCTAGTGATTAGAGCAGTGCTCTTGTGCTCTAAGAAAGTTGAAAGTACCCGGTTCGATCCCCACAGCCTGCACTCTGAGTCCCTGAGGAAGACCCTTAACCTCACACTACTCCCTGGGCGCTGCACATTGGTTGCCCACTGCTCCCCAAAGGGATGGGTTAAATGCAGAGTTAATTTCCTTACCCTGCACTTGTGACAGTGTAATGACAACAAAAAGCTGAAAAAAAACAAAACTATTTTATCATGTCAACATAACAAATCCTAAAAATATATCGGAACACCACTGAAAAAATGGAAAAAAGAATGGTACATACAGCAAAATGATCAAACCACTTAATTATTTGAACATGAGAAACAAACTTTGGCATGTTTGTTGTTATGATATTAAATCTTCTTTTTTTCTATGCTGTGTTTATTTTGAATCTGCTCTGCTTCTGGGTGAGATTTTCTCTGAAAAAGAAGCAAATATGCTTCAGTCTGCACTAAAAGCATTTTAATTGGTCAAAAGCCTTGAAGTGAAGAGGATTTGAAAAGAAAATTTTGAAAGAAATAAAAAAATATATATATTTCTACATTGCATTTTTTTCAAATGTTAATTTACCTAAAATGTGTTTTGGCCTGCAACAATAATGGAATTAAACTCACTCCATATTTTTGCAGCACTTTTGCACCTTTTGCCACAGTAAAAGGCCTAAGACTAGAATCAGCAATAAACTCAGGTCCAAAGCGTGTTTCTAATCTTAGTAGGACATGATTTAAATCATCATAACACTATGGAGGAACATGAAGCAGCTCTCAACTGATTTCAGAACACTTGTTTACAACAGTGTTGTACTTCACACTGTTCTTCACACTTAACTGGATAATTGTTCGATTTTTCATGTGATATTCAGATGCTACTGAGCCTGCAAATAGTCACAGAACTGTGAAACTGGAATGCAGGCTTTTCGAAAATTCTCCCTCAGCCTAATTACAGATGACTTGCATTAATCTATCATGAACCACCAAACTATTTTCCTTTGTAAGGGAGCATGGGCCTTATTGACCAGGATTCCAGGGCAAGTCTCCAGCAAAAAAATACCGCCTTAATGAAAAGTGAATAAAGCCAAAATATTTCCTGAGCCTGAGTTGAAATCAGTTGTTTTAATCAGGCTTCTTTTCCTAGACAAGCAGTAAAACTTTCCCAAAAATGTTTGTTTTAGTGAAACAAACAGCAAACTGTTTTGGATTGATATCGACAGCCCACCTTAAACAAACTCTGATGTTTATCTAGAATATTAAACCTTGTAGATTCTGTAAATATCCATCATACCACGCAGAAGTAATCACACCCTGGGTCCTTTTTAAATCAAATCGTGTTTGGGTTAAAGATGTGATAGAACGGCACAAAATACTGCATGTTTTTTTTCAGTCTTTAGTATCTGTAGTTAGCGTCCCTCATCATAACACAGCCTTCTCTATGTTCTACTGTAGAGATGGAGTGTTAAGGATGCCGTGCAGTGTTTCTTTCTCTTCCATCTGCCGTCTCCTGTGCACCTTTTATGTAAACTGATTATATAGACGATACTTTTCTAGATTAAAGCTTAACCTCTCTGAGCTTTGGATCTCTGCAGCTCCTGAAGAGTTTTTAAAGTCACACAGTTGATCATTTAGTAGCTGAGTGTTCTATAAAAATCAAAACAAGGGGGGCTGAACCTAAATTCAGATCACAAATAAATAAATGATTAATAAATCTTTTATTCTATTTGCTAGGTTCTTACTTGCTCAAATAGAGTAAAATACACCAATATGAAGAAACTCTTTGTACTTCCTATTACTATTAATTTTGAAGGTCACTTTGGGTCCAACAAAAAAAAAAAAATCCCTGCTTTTAGGGCTTCCAGATGTCTTTAATTGCTGCTGCAATCAACAGCTCTATATGGGTTTATAAAGGACAGATGTTTTATGTTTTCCTAACCAAAACTACATTATTTCAAGTTCATATTTTCAAGTCTAAAGAATACAAAAGTATATATATTCCAACTTTTTGATGTAAATACTAAAAGTTTACTACTGTAAAAAGATATACTTCTAGAGACAATACTGTCCCACTCTTTCTATTTTGAAGTTGTCTTTAAGCTATACTTTTATTTGACTTTCAATAAACTTCCTGATCTACTTTTAGTTTATGAAAACAGACGTTAAAGTATGATTAAGGTAATCTTTAGAGGTAAGCAGTTATTGTATTGTTTATCGTTATCTTGATACATTTCAAGTCATGATAACAATTTTGATTTATTGGTACACAAATATTTATAATTGGTGAAGAAAAAAATCTTTAAAAAAATGTATGTAATATTTTTCTCTTTCACTTTTTTGCCGCAAATTAGTAGAATATGATTAAATTACTGCGGGATGTTATGTGATATAAATCACTCTTCTTTATGTAGCTGGTGTCCCAAAGAAACTATTTTTTTAAATTTGAATAATTTTTGAAGAGTAGTCTTTGTGATTGAGGGGCTATGATTACTGAGAAATACATTTACAGCTGTACAGTTTTATAGGAATGTCTGCAAATAAAAAGTTTTTTTTATTGTAAATTTTATTGTTATCAAGACAGAACCACAAAATGTGTAAATGGTTAAATGGTAATGAGGTTCTATGGACCTACAGCCAGCCACTAACTAGTCTTCAAATTAAACCTTCATTAATAAGTAGAACAACTTCTACAGAAGTCTGTAGAAGTCTACAAAATAATACTTTAAAGTATACTGAAATTAACTAATCTTATTCTAAACAGGAAATATTGCACTAGCTAGTAAGTGCAACATCCTTTTTTTAAATGATTTTTTATTTATATGTTATTTATTTAAATATGTCTTCGTTCCTCACCCCATAGGAACCCTCAGAGGTAAAGAAAATGTCATCTGAAAAAATAAGTCTAGAAAGATTGTAGTTCATTAAAATCAATTTAAAAAAATTTTTTTTTGAAAGAATAAAACCTTTCAAAATCACATTTCTGGATTATATTTTTTTTTCTATTTTCATTTACAAAATGCGGTCTTTACAACTAACAACAAAATTCACTCCATATTTAACTGTGCAAATGAAATGTGTTTCTAACAGACTTCAGTCATATGAGTAAAGTTGCAGCAGGTATTATTAGGAAGAGCCTCAATACTTGTCTGCATCATTTTCCAATCAGTATCTATCACCACTTCTACATCTTTTAGTTTCTTTTAAATTTTGTGTAAATTTCACCCACTTGCATTTCAAATTTGTAGCCCAGTAATCTGGAGATAAGTGAAAACAAAAACCGTGGTTTGACATTAACTGACCAATAATAATAATAATAACAATAAATCTATTATTATTATTATAATAAGATAATTATTCAAGATTTTCAACCACAAACTTCAATGCTTTTCTTTTGTTTTCTCGCGAGACCAACACAAAGTATGAAATTCAAAGGAAAAATCACAGATCTTTTGAACACTCTTTCATCTTCCCCCAATTTTTCTGTCAGGGTCACGGTGGGGCCGGTGCCTATCTCCGACAGTCTGTGGATGAGATGCTGAGTAAACCCAGGTCAGGTCACCTATATGAGGCAGGGCAACACAGAGACACACCCACACCTAAGGAGGAGGAGCTCTAGAGATTCATACCTCAGGTGGAAAAACCTCTCCAAAGGAAAACTATTAGAGGTTTACTCAGTAAATAAACTTTATGGATTTGCAGGATGGAGACCATTGAAATGAATCCAAAACAAATAAAGTTAAATGTCTCTTACAAGCGATATGGATTACCCACAGAGTCAACATGACATCCTGTTCCAATTATGAAATATTGTGGTGGCAGTATTATGCTGTGGTGACACTTTTTTTTAAAGGGAAACTTGGTCATAGTGGTTTGGAAAATAGATGGAGTAAAACAACAACAAAAAAAAGCAGTGAAAAAAGCATGTAATATCTTTAGGCTTTAATATGTATGGAGTAAGTTTTCTTTCATAATTGTTGTAAAGAAATATGATACCAGTTTTAATCCAAAAAAGGTTTAAGAGTAAATTTGCTGTTTTCTCAGATTTTACTTTCTCCAATCATATTTTTTTCACATTTTTCTTCACATTTTCTCTTTTTTAAAAGTTGTTTTATTTAGCTTTATTTTTTCAAAATTGTTTTATGGAAATCTATATTTTCAAATGTGCGTTTTGTTTTTTTTTTCTCGTCTTTTCAAATTGTTTTCTACAGATCACCTTCTCCTCACTTCAAGCCCAAACACAATTGCTCGCTCAAAACCAGTAAAAATATTATTGCTGATGTCCATCAGACCAATAGAAATGCATCTTTACTACTTACTGCAGAGAAAAGCCCGCCCTCAGAAGTGACATGTTCATTTACCAAACATGTTCTTTTTTTAAAAATAAAACATAGAAATTGGCTCTTTCTTTTCCGGACAGAGCAACCATGGGAGCTAGTTTACCATTACATTTTCTAATATCGAAATTATTTATGGATCAGTGCCTCAATGTAATTTTTTATGTCTGCTTCTGTCTCCTATGTATTACAACATAGTATTAGGGCCAGGCTAGAGATTTTTTTCTTCCATTTCGACAATAAAGTCGTAACTTCGTGAAATAAAGTCATAAAATTACGAGAATGAAGTCGTAAAAATTATGAAAACAAAGTCGTAAAATTATGAGAATAAAGGTGTAATATTAAGAGAATAAAGTCCTAAAATTATGAGAAATAAGTTGTATTTTATGACAACTCTTACAAGAAGCACTTTCTTCACTAAAATGAGGAATGTCGAGCATTATGTGAAGTTATACTTTGGCTCTGGTTTGCCAAAATAAGAAAATCTTTTAGCACCAGCATCAAATTGGGCAGGATGTCAAAGTAAACTCAAGTTGCTGATTGGTGGGGCTGGTTAGAGCTCGAAGCTTTCTTTCTGAAACGGGTTGTAGTATAATAACTTAATTCTCGTAACATTACAACTTTATTCTGGCAATGTTAAAACTTTATTCTCGTAGTGTTAAAACTTTATTCTTGTAATGTTACGACTTTCTTCTCGTTATATTACAACTTTCTTCTTGTAATGTTACAATTTTATTCTCGTTATATTACAACTTTTTTTCTCGTAATGTTACGACATTATTCTCAAAATAAAAATGTAAAATAAATAAACAGTGTTTTTTGTAACCATTTCATGTCCACTTGTCATATCATAATCAACTGGAATGACCCCAGAAATTGGTCCATCTAACGGGAGACGGTGTTGGTTTATCTCCAGACCCAACCTGAAAGTCCAATATGGCTACTTTTCATGCAATAGATAATTAAATTTGCTGTAATAAAGTCTGTCTATTTCATTGGTCTGTGTCTTATTAAATCATTGCCACAGTGCAGCATAGTACTGTAACGTGTGTATTATATTATTATATTGGGAAGTAGTAGCAGTTGGCCTGGTCAATGAATACAACTTTGCTTGACATACCATCATACACATTTAGCAAACTATAGACAAAAAATTACTTTTTTCAAATTATAGCAGACATAATAAATATCAAATGAAAAAAGCAGCATGACATCAGACAAAGACCAGAATGTAGCATAGATAATTAGAAATAGATAGAAGACGCATTTGTAATTATATAACAATACACCCACTACACATCAATGCTACATAATGTGTAGTACTATGGTGTGGCTGCTATAAGACACAAATACTACACTGTTAGCATTCAGATATGGTCTGAACACAAATTACAAAATCACTACATTGCTTACAAAAATAATTATGCCAAAAAGAAGATCCGTCTTTTTTCTAGGGAAAAACAATGCCTTTATTATTCAGAATAAATTAGAATTTTCACCCCAGGCACTGAACTCTTTTTGTTTGCTGCCAGCACTAATCATAAAATGGGGTCCATATAGCACAAACTCACAAGTAAAGACATAATTTAACACAAACTTTAAGCCTAAAAATTTATAACTATACTCATATAAGAATTAATAAAATATTAAAGCTAACTTTTTTAAAATTTACACGTTCTGAAAGGGGCTTCAATGTATTTCTTTGCATCTGTTTTTAAACCTTCACAATGCACTGCTTAAACATACAACCCAAAGATCTTATGGTAATTATTTTTGCAACTTTAAAAAAGTCCACTATAAACAGGAGCAAGTGTTTTCAAATGACTTAGTTAGTTAGTGAAAGCTAAGTAGATATTGATCAATGCAATGAGCCAAATCAAATAATTTTATTTATATAGCACCAATTCACAACACACGTCATCTCAAGGTGCCTTACAATTCACCACGTTTAAAAAAAAGTTTCTATCTAAGGAAACTAGTTGATTGCATTGACTCATTGACTCGAAGGCAATCCCTCACACTAAGCATGCTTGTAGCGACAGTGGAGAGCAAAAACTCCCTTTTAACAGGAAGAAACCTCCAGCAGAACCAGGCTCAGTGTGAGCGGCCGTCTGCCGAGGCCAACTGGGGTTCAAGGAGACAGAAGCAGAGATACAAAAAAGCAACTGTAAAAGGCGGCCCCGTCCAGGAAACACACAACCAGGCAGACCAGCTCCCATGTCAGAGGATGAAGAGAGCATATCCAGCCACAGTCAGAGAAACAGGACTACACTGAAAAACAGGCCGATCTCCATCATCTAATTGTGCACAATAGGTTTAGTTGTCTTACTTATGTTATATAGGCCTACAGGCGCGTCACAAATAATACACATACAAGCAAAGACGTTCATGTAAAAAACTTCCCATGCGCACTTTAAACATTTAATGCTTGCAGATTTAACACCATGAGACCCCCATTATATCGCAACCATGAGTTCATGCTCCTTCCCTGCTCTTATTGCCTTTAATTCAACCACAGATTCTCTCCTACTTGCGTGTTGACCTGTTTCTGTCTGTTCAGTTCAACTTTTGTCACTTGGCTTGAGAACTTTCTGAGATTGGACACTTTTCAGGCAGTAGCCTCCTATTTTCTCCAGGGTTGCAGCTAGTACCGTTAGCAAACAGGCTAAGAGTTGTTCTCTTCTAGAGTTGAATTCAGACATTTATATCCAACAGCCATTTCTGTCACCAACTACAGATTTTATAATCACATTGCTGGACATAAAAATTTAGATGGAACAGTAGATAGAAAGAAATTACAAATATAAATGCTTGTATTCAATTATAACCAAGAGTTCATTTAATCCTGGCTTAAACAGTAAAGCTAACATTAGCTTAGGTCATATAAAATTCTAAATGTAACATTAATAATTTAGCTGCTCACATTCAAGACTGAGTTAGACTAAGTTAACTATTCATGACTTTACTTAACCCATTCATTAGGAGAACAGCTATTAGCCTAAAGATGTTTTGCTAACGTTACTAGCAGTGATAAGGAAGAAACCACTGGAGGCTGGAAAGTAGCCAATCACAGGCAGTTAACTTCCTCAAAGTGACAAAGGTTGACATGAGCAAACAGAAACAGGTCCATACGTGCGTAGAAGAGAATCTGAGGCACATAAAAAGCTAGAAAAGAAGCATTAAGGTTATTAAAGGCATTAAAGGTGTTTTAAATACATTGGGGGCTACATTTTATGGCATTTCCACCAACATGTTTAAAATGGTATGTGTAGACTAGTTTACATGAGTGTACATCATAGTTTACATCCATCCATCCATCCATCCATCCATCCATCCATCCATCCATCCATCCATCCATTCATCATCCAGCCATCCATTCATCATCTATCCATCACATATCCATCCATCCATTAGTCATCATCCATCCATCCTGCTATCCTTTATTCATCATCCATCCATCCATCCATCCATCCATCCATCACATATCCATCCATCCATCCATCCATCCATCCATCCATCCATCCATCCATCCATTCATCATCCAGCCATCCATTCATCATCTATCCATCACATATCCATCCATCCATTAGTCATCATCCATCCATCCTGCTATCCTTTATTCATCATCCATCCATCCATCCATCCATCCATCCATCCATCACATATCCATCCATCCATCCATCCATCCATCCATCCATCCATCCATCCATCCATCCATCCATCCATCCATTCATCATCCAGCCATCCATTCATCATCTATCCATCACATATCCATCCATCCATTAGTCATCATCCATCCATCCTGCTATCCTTTATTCATCATCCATCCATCCATTCATCCATCCATCACATATCCATCCATCCATTAGTCATCATCCATCCATCCTGCTATCCTTTATTCATCATCCATCCATCCATCCATCCATCCATCCATCCATCCATCCATCCATCCATTCATCATCCAGCCATCCATTCATCATCTATCCATCACATATCCATCCATCCATTAGTCATCATCCATCCATCCATCCTGCTATCCTTTATTCATCATCCATCCATCCATCCATCCATCCATCCATCCATCCATCCATCCATCCATCCATCATCATCAATCCATCTATTCATCATCCATCCATCCATTCATCCATCCATCACACCTCCATCCATCCATTATTCATCATCCATCCATCCTTCTATCCTTTATTCATCATCCATCCATCCATCCATCCATCCATCCATCCATCCATCCATCCATCCATTATTCATCATCCATCCATCCTTCTATCCTTTATTCATCATCCATCCATCCATCCATCCATCCATCCATCCATCCATCATCATCAATCCATCTATTCATCATCCATCCATCCATTCATCCATCCATCACACCTCCATCCATCCATTATTCATCATCCATCCATCCTTCTATCCTTTATTCATCATCCATCCATCCATCCATCCATCCATCCATCCATCCATCCATCCATCCATCCATCCATTATTCATCATCCATCCATCCTTCTATCCTTTATTCATCATCCATCCATCCATCCATCCATCCATCCATCCATCCATCCATCCATCCATCCATCCATCCATCATCCAGCCATCCATTCATCATCTATCCATCATCCATCCATCACATATCCATCCATCCATTAGTCATCATCCATCCATCCTGCTATCCTTTATTCATCATCCATCCATCCATCCATCCATCCATCCATCCATCCATCCATCCATCCATCCATCCATCCATCCATCCATCCATCATCCAGCCATCCATTCATCATCTATCCATCACATATCCATCCATCCATTAGTCATCATCCATCCATCCATCCTGCTATCCTTTATTCATCATCATCCATCCATCCATCCATCCATCCATCCATCCATCCATCCATCCATCCATCCATCCATCCATCCATCCATCATCATCAATCCATCTATTCATCATCCATCCATCCATTCATCCATCCATCACACCTCCATCCATCCATTATTCATCATCCATCCATCCTTCTATCCTTTATTCATCATCCATCCATCCATCCATCCATCCATCCATCCATACATCCATCCATCCATCCATCCATCCATTATTCATCATCCATCCATCCTTCTATCCTTTATTCATCATCCATCATCCTTCCATCCATCCGGGTTAGCAGGTCAGGATGGTAATTAAACATCCCAAGCTCTTTCTAGGACCTCAAATATTCCTGGATCTGGGCCAGGGTCTCGTCCCAGCGAGGCATGCCTGAAAACGCACGTAAAGGAGTAATCAGCAGGCAACCTGCTCAGATACCTTGAGGGAAAGCTCATACTCAGGCTAATGTTCCGCTTGTTAATCTTTTAGTTGAGATCCATATCTCATCACCAAAGGTCAGGATTGAGGATTGTTACATTGAGAGATTTGCTTTTTGGATTTTCTTTCATTATGAGTTTAGTTCCAAGAAGGGACAATCCATTTTCTGCTCCTACAGTGAAAAAAGACAAACAAAAAACTTAAAATATCAAACCAAAGTGAGGCATGGCGCCCCTTTCTGGGATTCACTAAGTTTAGAAGTTTATAAAACAAGATCATCCACAAAAGGTGAAAACAAGTTCTTGCCAATCCCTTCTTTTCATATCTAGACACTGTAAACTCTGTAAATTAAAATGACAGACTACAGCCAACACAGAGAACAAGCCATCCATTAATCCTTAAACACATTCCTGGCAAGACTTCCTCTGAGATGGAAGGTAAGACTTAGGGAAACATGGTCAATATCTTTATTTTAATCACATCCACTGATTTCCTGGCAATCTAGCAATGAATTTCAATGCATCTAAGAAAGTTTAGTTACCATCAACTGTTCATAGTAAAATTAACTAAGGATGTCCCTATTCTACTTTTTCATTTCCGATACGATACCAATATAGCAGCTCTGATTACTGACCAAAACCAATATCAATCCGATAAAATATCAGCACCAATCATACATAAATGTTTTCCTAATTTTGTGGTGTGGAACGTTAGAAAAAAATGTTTCTCAATCACAGCTGACACCAATAGGTATTAGAATACTTGATCCATATATTATCATTCAATGGGTTACATAAAGTTAAAACATAGGAGGATAGAAGAGCAGTGTTCATCTCAGTATGCTAATATCAATATTTTAGATGCAGCCCAATTTACCGTAATATTATTGGCTACCAGTTTCCTATTTAAACATCTGTTTCTGCTATCCCTGGGATTAATAAAGCAAGAAATTAGATAGGTTAGATTATGCTAGTTAGCATTTCAAATACTGAGACTTTTTCTTTTTCTTTCTTTTTCTTTTTTTTTTTTTTTACATTTAAACCACTAATATTCAAGGCAGATACGTTTTTAATTATGTTTTTATGGAAGAACAGGTTACATGATTATTTAGTAAATGCAAATTAAATCTAATTGGATCATTATTACAGGAGTCGTTTTTTATGTCTTTGTAGGAAAAATAAAAAAGCACCTTATTTATGTTATTATTATAAAGTAAAAACTATTTGTACTTTCAAAACAGGAAATATTATAATGTTTTGCTGACAGTAGGGCTGTTTGAAAATGTTCTTAATGCCATTTAGAGTTGATAGTACAATTGGTCATTATTCAATTAGGATAATCATATCAGCATGTACATGAATTAGTGCTGACCCTGAAACAAAACGCAAAACCAATCAAACTTCCTTCCAAACTGACTTTTTCAGGTCAGCTATGAACAGTTTTGAAGATACTTCCTGCTCAAATGAACAGCAATCTTTTTAGGGGAATAATATTTCAAGGAGTATTCATCATGTTTTTCTACTCTCATTATCCTCTCACACTGCAAAAAGAATCTAGAAATAAGACAACGTTTCTTAAATTAGGTGCATTTACCCCTAATTTCAGTAGGAAAATAAGATGATCTGCCAATGGAATGAGTATATTTACTCTTAAAATAAGATAATTAGATAATATGCACTTGAAATAAGACAATGCAATAGTTTTTTTCTTATTTTAAATGTAAATTGTTTGTAATTCAAGAAAAAATGCACTTATTTTAAGAAAAAATGACTTTTTGAGATTCTTCTAAACGCTCATAAAAGGTAAGAGGTTAACTGCCATCCTCAGGATGCAAGCTGCAAACTTAAACCAAAAGGTCGGTGATGAAGTTTTGTCTTTCATTCAAAAACAAATAAAATTTCCGCCTTCCTGCAGCTCATGCCTCACTCATTTCCCCTAACAACTTTCTGAACTCTTTAAACTGAGTTACAACATAACATTAATGTCAGGTCAATATGGATAATTTGCTTTACGTACCCCTACAAGGTTAGTAAAGTACATATGGTGGAATGGCTAAATTGTGTCTCAGTCATTTAATAGGTCAGAGGCTAATTTTGTAGATTCACACCATGTGAGCTTTAACACCTAGTTGATAGGATCGATGAGGATAATCACCCCTTAAAGTGGCAGCATGTTAGCAGCAACACTCGGGTTTCCTGAGTTGTTTTCTCTGTGTTTGCTTACAAGAGGTGACGTAAATCTGATCTCTTGTTTAATGCAAATGAGGCACTGCAGGTGTCATAGTGGGTTGAAACATGAACAAATGCCAGCGTGACATTCTTTGAATGTTCAGGGATGTGTTAGAACAAGGGCTCCCAAATATTTCAGCCTGTTAGCCAAATATAATATTGCGACAGACTCGAGACCCCCTAAAAACACATATTCACTTGATTGATTCACTTTACATTAACTTATATATATATATATAAAGGGAAATAATTGTATTAAATACAGTTTAAGAAAAGTGATTATTTAATTCATTATTCTGAAATAAACTCTGAAAAAACAAGTTTTAATTACAGTAATTGTATTCATTTTTTAATAAATAAAATCCAAATAAAATTGGATTATTTATTTCATAGCTTTGAATTTTTTCTATTTAATAGTAGGTATAATTATTTTGGTATGAATTTTAGAATTTAATGACATTTAATTTTTGAATCAGGTATAAAAAGGAATAAATATTAAATCTATTTATCCCTTTTTTTTAAGTTTTCCTTATTTCAAAGAATGTTGAGCTTTAAAACACAACCTGAAAATAATTTAATCTGTAAATTATAATCTGAAAAAGAGAGACTTCAAAATATAAAATATCCAACATAAAAAAAAATAAAAATGGATTATTTTTTAAAAATGAATCAGAGAAAACAACGTACTTTCACTCAAAACCTTGTTTAATAAAGCAGTTTTTCAAAGTTTAATTTCTGAAATGATTTTTTGTTTTTGTTTTATTTCCATTTGTAGACACTGAAATTAGAAAGTTCAACCCAGTTCAGACACAGAATCGTTTAAGTGAAGTGGATTGATCTTTTTGTTATTGACAGGCCGATACAGCGGTCAGCTGATATTTTTGGCTGATATTAGTGTTGTGCCAATGCCATCTTTTGGCCCCGATACCGATACCCGATACCTGGCTGTACAACATTGGCCAATCCCGATACCATCTGTTTGAAATGGATGTTTGTGTATATATGAAGAAAATAATTGCCATCATGGCTTTGTCAAGCTGCTGCCTACCTTTAATGAAGCAGGAAAAAGACTAATACAAACTGAATCCAGTAGAACTTTTTTTATTGCCTACCTAGAATGGGCGATAAGAGTTGAATAAACTTTTAGCTCTCAAAAATACGGTGCCGTATTTGTTGGTATCGCCGATACCGATACCACCATTTTAGTGCTGGATAGGGGGCCCTGCCCGATACTGGTATCGGTATCGGTGCAACACTAGCTGATTGATTGTTATTTTATTGTATCTGCATGCAATACATGCATGCATGAGTTTGGAGATTAATTAGTCAAACAGATGCATTCTTTCATGTTTCTAAGTAATTTGCCATACTTTTTTTTTATGTCTTCTTTGATTTGTGCATAAAGGTTTCTTTCTTATTTAAATTAGACCTGTTTAACATTTGTTGTAATTGCATTTTTTTCAATAAATCAATCCAAAAAAATGATATTGGCTTCACAAAAATCCTCCACAAGTTTGCACTACTGCCATCCAGTCTGTGAACAGACGCCAACACGTAAAAAATGTTACGTTAAATAACCGGTTAAGTATGCAAATTGAAACATGAGACTTGTATATTAGTATGGGAGCCATCATCACCTTCTCTATAGGTGAGACGACTCAAGTTTCCGCTTGACGCAACCATCTCTCTTACATTTCTGAACATTATGACACACCTGGTTGCACCACCTTAGATGATACTTCAGCGTGTGTTTTACCGCTTTCAAAACATTCTTAAACTAAGTCTGCACACCTTTCTTGTCCAGTAGAGAACATTTAATAGCTTGCTATTAAATGTTCTCTACTGGAACACGAGCTGTGATGCTCTAGTATTTTACTTGCTGCTCTTACCTCATAAAAATCAAGTTGGGAAATGATGATGGCAACTGCTCTCAATTTGTTTTTAAAGATTATTAAATGAAACAAATGTATTTGTTATTTTTTGTTGTTCCATTTTAAAACAGAATCAACAGATGATTAAGAGCTTATTTTCTCCTTTTGCCTCACGCTACATCATGGTGGCAAAGGAAAGTAACACTATCAACACAATTAATGATGGTAGTGGCAGCATAATCGTGGTGGGAGGCCTTTTTAATAGGCAGGTAAAACATCCATAGTTTAATGGAAGGATGGATGGAGATGAATAAAGAAAAATATAGATAAGAGGTTGCCATAGGTGCAAAAGACTGGAGGTTTGTATTTTAAACGCTTAATGTGTGCAGATTCAATAGTGGGATGCCCTGATATATCACTAGTATGAGTTCATGCTCCTTTTCTTCTACTTGGGACTAATTTGGACCTCTTTCAGTGCGGACCTCTCAACTTTTTCACTTTGAGGATAGTGACTACATGTCCGGCGTTGGGCCGGACAGTCCGTATCTTCATTGCACTGGCATCCAGCCGAAAGCCTATGTTGCGCTCCTAAGTACGAGGCTTGAAGAGCAGTTTTTCCCCCCACATTTTTGCTCGGTTGGTACACCATATCCAATAGAGTGTTAAAAATGTATCGACTATCAGGTCTAATAGATTATTGGCTAAGAGTTGTGCAGTGTCATATAAATATTTGCTTGTCATTGGTTAAAAAAGTCAAAAAAGGATCTGAGTGCTGCTTATAATAATATTAGTTGAACTTTATTGATCTCACACAGGAGAAATTTACCTCTGATTTTAACCCATCCCTTTGGGGAGCAGTAAGCTGCCATTGTGAGGCCCTTGGGGAGCAGTGTGGGGTTAAGGGCCTTATTCAGTGACCCAGAGTGGAGGCTGTGGGGATCGAACCAGATACTTGCAACCTTCTCAGAGCACAAATGCACTGCTCAAACCACTAGGCCACTTAGCATGATGTCAAAACGTAAGACATCATTTAAATCCGAACGGACAAAGGAGCATGAATTTTTAACAAAAAATTAGTCAAGACTCATTTTATGGCTCCTGCACACTGTCGATGCAATATGGACATAAGCAGTTGAGCGAAAGCTGAATTTGAACAGCATGCGAGATAAACATAGAATTAATTAACATGCGGGAGGTACCTCTTCAAAGAGGCCTTTTTTTACATAAAGTTTTGTCGCCCAAAGATGCCAAAATAACTGCCGATTCATCTCAGTGGTGACTCTTTGAACACCACAATGTACTGAATAGCCGATAGCGGCCGTGTTCCTCCGATACTTTTTAACAAAGGTTTTCTCGAGAAAAATTTTTTTTTGTCAGTATCTAAAGATAATGAAAGCCGTTTTTTTTGTGATAACGAGATGTTAACTTTCTCATTATAAAGCCAGTTTCTCGTAGTAACGAGATGATTGGTGTCTGTTAAAAATGATTACATCCTTATTTATAAATCATGTCAGCCTATGTGAAATTCTGTAAATAATCCTGTATTTAACTTTTAGGTAACGAGATGACGTTGCTGGTTTGATGATTTGCTTCCACTTCTGATTAATTAGCAATTAGGCCTATGCCTCTGTCGCCTTAGCCCGGGTGTTTTCTGAACAGCCCTGGTATTACGCCTGTAACAGGTTTAAGATGCATGGACCCCCAAAATGAGTCCAGATTAAAGATTTTCCTTCAAAACATTCAGATTTGTTTCTACGTTATTCCATGCAATCCAATCAGCCACCACGATCTGACAATGAGTCAAAAGAATTACGAAACCAAAAAACTAATTTGTGCACACGTTGTACCGCGATTGCGCACCTACAGGCACTACAGGCATGGATAGACTGGGAATCCAGGGCTGTTGGTCAGCCTCATTCATTAGCTCATACAGGTTATTCATCGCGTTATCTCAAGAAATCAATAACTGTTTTCTCATGAACACGAGGTAATTATCTTGTTATCTTGAGAAAACAATTAATGGTTTAACCGTGATAACGAAATAGTGTCACTATCTCGAGAAGGCAAAGGAAAAAAAAAAGTTGAGTATGACCACTCTCTGCTTCTGTAGAATAAATAAAAATACTAGCAAATACTTTTTGACTTTTCATTAATATTTTTTTCCTATTCAGCTACACAAGTATCCTCTTTAAACCCCTCATAATCATACTATAAATGAGAGTATACCAGATTCTTATGTACACTTTAGTAATCCACTAATATGCTGCCTAATACTACCTTCTTTTTGGTGCTATAGAAATAGTCACCCTATTTTAGGGTGAAATCAGCAGGAGAAAGTAAATCATTTTTGATTGTCTACTTTTCATTAAAATCTTAAAATAGGGCTGTCTGCTTCCTAACTGCTACTAGTAATGTTAGCTTGCTGCTGCTGGACACGAAAGATAAAAATGCTTAACGGACGATGGAGACATAAGAAATTTAATGTCTGTTTTCAACTAGAAACAAGAGTTCATTCTATGTACACTTTTTGTCAGGCTGGGTGGAGGTTTGAAGAGGACCAAATGCAGAGACTGAGGCTGAAGTGGTTTCTTGCAATTTTCATAACAAAAAGGGTAATAGAAGCAGAGCACACAGCATCCAAAAATACTGAAAACCAGGAATACTCACAACGAGGGGGCAAAGAAATGACGACAAACCAGAAACAGTGACTGAGCAGGAGGTGCATATATGGGAGAGAGAAACAAAGACCAGGCTAATCAGCAGGCTGGGAGCAGGTGTGAACAGAGGAGTCTAGAAGGGAGCTAGGGAAAAGGACACTGACACAAGAGGACAACAGAGGGCAAACAAGAAATACCTAAGAACACGAATACAATCAAAAATAACTAGAATAACAAATTTTAACTCTTAAAAAGAACACCTGTGTGTCTGAAGATGCTTTTCTAATGTTACTAGCCACAACTAGAAAGCAACCATTACTGTCTCAAGAGGTGGGATTTACTGAAAAGTAGCCAATCACAGGCAGATTACTTTCTCAGGTTGGTTGGACCTCCAAAGTGACAAAAATTGACAAGATTGCACAGGAATGGGTCCACACAGGATTAGTAGAGAGGCTATAGATGCATGAAAAACTAGTGACTAGCACAGAGAAGGGGCATTTAGGGGCTCATGGTATTGAACTTTCACTTATAAATGTTCAAAATGCAGATAAAGTTGTTTCTGTGTGTGTTTTAAATAAAACTGCTAGTTATTATCATGTGCACCGACTTAATACAGACGTTCATCTCCGAGGTTGACAATGAACCGGAGCTCAATGATCACAGCATGTTCAATTATAAAACTAATTCAGTAAATCTGCTGTTCCTACAAGAGCTAGAAAGGGTACAGAAAATGTTTTCAGTCAGAGATGGAGGCTGTAACTTCCAAAGAGAGGAAAACCTTAGGATTTTGTCAGAAGACTTACTGAAACTTTTTTGTTTTCTATTTAGTCTAGAGACACAGAAAGGTACAAATATCACCCAGTTTCATACATATTTATGTTATTTTTTCTTTCTCAAGTGATCCACTCAAACAGTTTCTATGTTTAAGTGACAAATACAAACAAATAGAATCACTTCATTAAATGATTTGTTCGTGTCTCAGATCAGTTGAGGTCTGAGAGTGCGTGCAGGTTGGGAGTGGGGGCTCCTGTGTTCTGTGACTCACAATGGCAGCAGTTCCAGTACTAACTGGTGAATCACTCCTCAGCAGTGGATTCGTTAACCTACTGAACACACACAAAGCGCATCAATAAACTGCATGAGAAGAATAATTAATTCAGCGAAACGTTTCATTGAATAATTTTCAGAAACTGAATGCAGGGATTCCTTTTTTTCAAAAGAGCTGATCCATCATGCAGTGGAAATGTTTATGTGCATTTATGTGTGATAAATAAAATATAATTTTTTTGGGAAAAAAACTCATAAACAAATGACGACAAAGTAAGATATTCTTTAAAAACTAAAACAGATGACATTCCAATATTGATTCAGTGAGAAAATCCATTCAATTGAAGAATGCTTCCCACATAATTAAAATTTTTAAAAACATCAAAAATAACTATTCAAGAGACTGTACATTGAGTGGAAATGTTACGAAAACACATATCTAGATTAAAGAAATGTTCAACTGTGTAAAGTGGTTTAAAACCTTTGCATGTATATTTTTGTATTATCAAATAAAACAAAAACTCCAGCATGGCAAGTATTAAGTCTGGTATGGAGCAGTGACGGCTGGCTCTTTTAGCCATTAAATCTACGCTAGCTAAACAAATGTGACTTTTTAAATGTTTTTTTATTCAGCAAATCAATAAAGATCAATAAATATCAAGCAAAACTTTCTGGGGGTTGCTTATTCAATGCAAAACTTTCTAAAGCTCGTAGCGCCCGTGGCAGTACAAGTCACGTCATGTCATCAATTTGAGTGCGTGTGATTACGGGATGTTTATCAAAAGTTGGCTGAATACTGAATGAATCACCTCAACAGGGACATGAAAGTACTTTTCTCATGCTCCCTCTAACAGAATAAGTATAGGTGCTAATTTAAATAAAAGTAACATTTTAGTGCACCATATGTTTTATGCTTTGTTGCAAGCGAACTAATCTTAGGTTGTTCAAATGTAAAAGACAGCAAAGGGAATTGTCTTCACCAGTAATTCGGCCTCTTTTTAGAGAGATATCACATTTTGTGGTGTTATTTAAACATGTATTATAGCCGTGTAGCATATAAAGGGCTAACAGTGTTTTAAAGAAACCTCTCCGTGGTTGCACTCTTTTCCATTCTGCTTCTCCAACCAATCTTTCCAATTTGTTTCTGACCTTTTCCACCAGGACATTCATGACAGATGGCTTGTCAATGATCCTATAAAGGTTTAGCATAAAAGCACAAAACTAAATATTAATCAATTTTCTAAACATAAATATATCTCAGTATGCTTTGATATATAATGGTCCACCAGAGCCAAGCCAATGGTTACAGCACTTTCTTTACAAACATTTAGTTCTGAAAGGGCTTTTAAGCATCATTTCTTAGGAAGTTGCCTTAAAAAAATTGCATATTTTCTATGTAGTGAATTTTGTTCCATAGCCAGCAAAAAAGCAACACATTTTATAAACGGAAATTTAAAAACCAATGCATCTTTTGTAAACAGTTTTAAAGAATGCAAACCATAAAGGAAACTTAGAAGAGTATGTTATTTAAGGTCTTGAGAGAAACTTTGCTATTTTCTCAGATTGTATTTTCTCCCCCAATTTGTTTTTTTTTCTTGTTGCATGTTTTACTTCTTTATTTCTTAACCCTTTTTCACTTTTTTTTTTAGATTGAGTTTTGTGAATTGCATTTGTTTTATGACCTCTTGCCTTATTTCAAGTCGTATCCAAATGCAATCTCTCGACCAATAAAAATGTTGTTCCTAACATCCATGCCTGCCAAGAGAAATGCTTTGCTCCTCACTCCAGAGGAAAGCCTGCTGATCTATAAATCAAAATTAGATAATAATGCAATTTGTAAAACTCAATCTGAAAAAGACTTTTAAAAAAACTCTTTTTCAAATTAGAAATCTGCAAAAAAATAAAAGAATGTGGACGTACTCAAAATTCACTCCATATTTTTCCGCAATGTATGTTTGCGACACAGTTTAAGTCGAAATTTCTGTTGAAAAATATGTTGTTAAGATCTTTTGTAGTGTGTAATTATTCAGATTTGCAGAGGACATTGTGATCTTCACAGCAAACATGTTATTTGCTACTTGAGATGGTAATTGTCTGCAAATTGTTAAGTCTTGGGAACCTAAAGGTGGAGGATGGATGATAAATAGGGTTACAATTATTGTATTATCAGCTCGACTGGTTTAACTCGGTTCCACCTGGGAGATGCAGTACATGCTGTACTTTGTCTGTTAGATTTTTTTTTGCCTGTGTAATCTCCAAAAGGGGAGCATCTTTCATTTCTCTTTTTAGTGAGGTGCGCATTCAAATTTTACCGACTGTCCTTTCAAAGATTCGACGTGTCTGATCATGCCTATTTGTTGCCCTGTTTGTAGCAGCACCTTTTGTCAGGCGAAGCGTAACCTGTTGCCTCTGTTGACGCGGGTTAAAAATGGCTTATGGCTGTGCCCTGCGGATTAATTTAAACAGACAGGAATCAAGGTAAATGATGCCAAAGAATTTAAATACCAAGGAACCATTGAAAGCCCAGAAGGTGTGATCCTTATTCTGCGAAACTAAAGCCTAGGAAAGACGAAAACTTCTCTTAAACTTCACCTCACTGCTCGGACCGTGACTTACTAACTAAAAAAAATAAACATCTGGCTCCGAAAAAAAGATTTACAGCCCTATTAGGGGGTTACAGAATAGCACTATTTTTTATTCTATCCTATTTTTACTCAAGCAAAAGAGTCATCCTTTAAAAAAATGACTAAAATAAGAGTAAAAATGTATGGCAAGGTTGATAAAAGGTTTACTCAAGTACTGAGCAACTCATCTACTGGCATCTGATTTCATATTTTAAAACATAACGTTACAAGCACATTCTGTTGTTTCAAAAAATTATTTAAAAAACAAATAAGCACAAAATACAGTAACTATACAATTAAAAACATTTTTTTTTGCTATAAAACATGAAACAAAGTCTTGCAGTATTACTTGCACTAACAATATAAAGTAACATGTTTACACTAGGGGATCCACAGATATAAAAGTAACATTAAACCAATAAAGCTTGATTTAAAAAAAAAAGAAATCTAACATAAGCTGATAGTTTTAAAAGTTTATTTTTTAGTAAATGTAACTGGTTACACCTCTGACCATTATCAAAGCACATACTGGACCTTCGAGTAGCATAGAGAGTAATAGAGTTAAAAAATAACCAAAGATGTGAAAACTAGGGGTAAACAAAAAAAAATGTTTTAATGCTGAGACAGCACTGGAAATGACACAAAAGAGTAATTAGAAGAAATGGGAAGCAGCTGTGGCAAAATGAAAGCACTGAAGCTGAGGGAGTTTTACCATTTTACCAATCAACCATCATCCTAAGCTCCTACTTCACTTTCTTTGGTTCAGGGCAACAATTAGGCCATGTTTTTTTTTTATTTAAAGTTATTAGTTAGTTTTTCATAAAAACAGTTCATTTAAAAAAAAAAAATCCACCGAATGTCCAAAATGGTGCAAATTAAAAGTATTAATTTCACTAAAAAGAAATATGGTATATAAATAATTGTTTTATTCAATTATCCAATATATGATCAAGGGTTGGCATTAGCATTAGCCAATCTAGCAATTAGCTGCATTAAAGGTTGGTGAAAAAACGGGAAATTGTAATTCTGCCATTTTCTGGCAGGGGAATTTAAACCTGCAGCTATCGTCTAGAAATATCGCTGAACCTCCAACATGTCACCACACAAAGGAAAAGAACCACATGTGATTGGTAAAATACTAATGCATTAAATGATGTGTTCAATACAAAAAAAAAAAAATGGTCAAATATATAATATAAAGATAATTTTCTGGTTCCCTAACTTCCCCTTAAAAAAAACAAAAAAAACATCACAATTTAACAAGCTCTCTTTTATTAAGATAAAGGGATGATTAACTCTTAATCTGGCATAATTTGAATGCTTCCGGGGGTAGTGTGGAGGAGGATTAAAGGATTTTGGGATGAAACGGATAGTGACCAACACATCACTGTTTTAACCTCTGAACTAATGGCTGCCAGATTGGTAATCTGCTCAAGATACTGCTTTAAATGAAACACCAGCTGCTGTTCAACGGAAAAAATGCAATGGTGAATTCTAGGACTTTGCTCCACATGTTCTTTTATATCCATCTGTATTTCCTTTCCTTTACAGGTAAAATTACCTCCGCTAAGAAGGGTATGTTTTAGTCGAGTTTATGTGTCTGTCTGTCCATCTGTGTACAGCATGACTTGAAAAGCTATGAACGGATTTGAAAGACATTTCTACCAGAGTTGCACATCAATCCAATGAGCAACTAATTAAATTTTGGTGAGGATCCACATCATAATCCTGATAAAGGATTATTTTTAAAGGATCCTTTAACATTATTCTGCAGAGGAAGCAGTTCCCCCCTAAACCAGAGGGTGGCAGCAGTGACTTTAACAGCTTTAGCGTAGGACTCAAAAAAGACCAGAAGTATTATGCTGAAGACAAAAACATGGTAAAGATGAGCCTAAAAGTCTTGATCTGCTGATCAAATTAGAAAGAAGAGTGAATGAAGAAAGAAAGAGCAGAACAAACACCAGAGGCTGCAGACACACGCTGCACGGATGTTAAGGACATTGTTACCAAAGGTGCACCTCATGCCAAGGAACAATTAATTAAAATTTGGTAATGATTCAGATCATGTGTGAGTTTTAGCTATACTGTAGGTGTAAGTCACAATATGGGGCAATATTTGCTGCTTGGCAGAGTTCGGGATTCCCTGAGTTCTTTTCTAGTTCCAATCCACCTCCAGTCTACATAAATCAAACTATATTTTCATGTTTTCTCTTGAGATTCACTAGTATTCCCCCAGCAGTTTAAAACCGTCTAATTTCTGTATTTGTGATTAATTTTCTTATATTATTGGATTTTTTGCTGTGTTCAAGCTGACTAAAGCAGAAAGTCTCTGTAAAGACAAGCCGCTGAAATTGGCTTTTGAATTTTCATCCAAACTAAATCAACATCTCTGTTGGATAATGGTTCCCACCCCATGCATGAAGCTGTTGCTGAACTAGAGAGCTCCTTCAGTGACAGACTTCTGCACCCTAAATGCACCAGGGAGCGTTAGCACAGATCCTTCCTCCCTTTTAAACTCTTTACTATTATGCTATTCTTATACACTTTTCTAAGGTCCACATATGTCTGACCATTTTTTCTATAATTTTTTTTGCTGCTGTAAACACCAGAATTTCACAGTTGTGGGACGATAAAGGGATTTCTATTCTATCTAATCTAAACATGCAAAGGCAATCATTCCAAATAAGTAAGCAATAAGCATTGCATTAACTAACCTATTATGAGCAATGGAAAGACAAGTCTAAACTAGCAGTTCTACCAGAGAACAATATTTCCAAAATCTATCTTAATTGACTCATCACACCACAGCGGTAAGCCTAGCAGTAAACTTTAAAGTTATAATATTAGATCTCATATATTAGCCTCTAAATGTCATTACCTGTTTCAAATAAGACCAGAAGTTTAATATTGTTGCCTGTGCTGCCTGTTTATAATAGATTTACTTTGCATGCTGTTGAAAAAAAAACCTGACGGATTAGTGCTCCAGTTTTCTTCTGTATATCTTCTATTTTTTTATTTTTTATATTAATTGTCATATCACTTTCTACGGGTGTTAGAAAAAAAAAGTTTTGTCAATTAACATTCCAAGATTGTGATATTTTATCAGATGATGATTCAAATTTCGAGATTCCAAATACCAACATCTTGATATTTCATCAGATGATGTTTGTATAGATTCTAAATGTTTCATTGGATGATATTTGCACTAAATCGAAGCCCCAAATCTCCATGTTTCATCAGGTGATATTTGTATAAAATTAAAATACCAGTGTTTTGATCATTCTTCAGATTATATGGGTATTTATTCACAATAACAATATCACAATAATTCATCAAACATCATTTATATTGATTCACAATATGGCTGAATAAATCTTAGAGGTTGAAAATGTTTCTAGGAAACTTTAATTCCATTGTCTCACGTTTAAATCACACTTACACCCCCAGCCACTAGATGGCAGCACACCACCCAAGAGTCTATTATTCAGCTGCTCTGCACCGCCCATGTCAGAGCAACAATGAGATTTTGTGATGTTTTCTAGAGCTATATTATCATTACAATTGCAATAACGTCCTAGTTACTGTATCGCAGTATATCAGGATAAATCGTATCGTAAAACATGTATTGTGATACATATCTTATTACCATATTCTTGTCAGTTTACATTCCTAAAATATACTATGTGATAAGGCATAGTATGATTCTCCCAATGCAAAATCGATTGAAGAGCATATTTTCTGCAAATAATAAAACTACATTAAAGTCCGAATTACCAGTGATGTATTCTGTCTAATCAGAAGGTAAAAAACTAACGTTGGTGGTGATAATTTGAAAATTGCTGGAAAGAAACCTTCATTGTAAGGGATTTCCTAAAGCTTTAACCAGTAAATGTCAAGTCAGATATAGCTTCCGAAATATCCATTTTAAACACTGAAATATCATAATGTTAAATCACAACAGAGAGGAAGTTTCTAAATAATAAACAACATAATTAGGGTTTATAATATATTTTAAAGTATCATCCACAAAAGTGACATGTGATATCTTTATCTGGATTGTAGCAGCAGGAGGTAAATATAATATATTTTCAAAGGCAAATTAAAGATGGTATGTCTTTTTGTTGTGATAAATTGTTATAAGTTGTGCAGTAGTTAGCTTACTTTCTTTAGTTAAGCTAAATATTAAAAAAGAAACTCAAGATAGGACTAAATTAAAGCATGAGTATGATAAGAATGAAGAACAAAATGTCTTAATTAGGACATTCTTAGTCCAAAGCTGTTCTAATCTTTGTGTATTACATTCTTTTATTACCATTAAATTGATTAGTTAATCGAAATCCGTATTTAAAGCTACAGTGTGTAATAATTACAGGGATATACAGTCAGAAATGTAATATATTATACATAACTATGTTATTTATCATCATCTATGAGCTCAGCCTCTTAACCTTAATATTTGCGTTGCCTTAGAATTCGTTATTTATAATTACATAGGAGCGGGTCTCGCAGCCATGGAGGCAGACATCTTTGCCTTACGGCAGCGCAGAGCCAACAAACTAGCGGCAAGTTGAGAGAGATGAACTGAGACGGTACTGAACACACAGACTAATGAAATACTATCTGTAAAATTATCTATGTAAACAAACCTCATCACTTGAGAAGGTAGGTGATGCGGACGTCGTGGAAGACATTTTGTCCCGTAACGCTCGCCGTACTGTTGGGGGGAGAAGCGGTGGGGGGGAGATGTTCATGTTGCTGCGGTCTGCAGTCTGGACGTTAGATGTCGCTGAAAATTACACACTGTAGCTTTAATTGAAGGGAACTGACTTTTGTTGAGTCTGATTGTTCAAAATTTAATTAGGTATTACTAAAACAACCTGGTTAGAATCGTAAAGAATCAAATTACAACAACTACTTCAAATAAACATTTCTCCACAAGAAATATAAATACTAAAATCTGTTGAGTGCAGTTTTGAACTGTTGGTATTTATGAACAGATATTAAATACCAATAGAAACTATAGATTGTTATATGGTTAAAAATATACTACTTGCAGCTCATATGGATTGGTAAGGGTGTGCTTTAGAAAACCTTGAAAAGAAGCTCAAGGTTTATCTACCGAAATCCCTACGATTAGTTCTGTTGGGAGGATAAATCTGTCGTGATGAGGCTGGATTGGCAGTCAAACCACATATGGCTCAATTTAAAGTCAATTAGATGATGTAAAATACTCAGAATAAATTAGCTGGTCCCTATTGTAGCACACATAATAACACAGTATGGCTCATGTTTTTCAAATAAATGAATACATATTGTTAAACTAAGAGTATCAGAGCATGAACTTGTAACCCAAAACTGATATTGGACCATTAATGAAACCCATGTCTGTTCTGATAACATATGCTAGCGACCTTAGTCAAAGGTAATTATCATCAGATGATTTTCATAGCAAACATAAACACTGAGTAGAGCAGCTTGTTTAAGCTTAGCTCTTTTGGGGAGTTGCCACTGTTACCTGCCGTTTTAGGAAACCACAGCTTTATCCCTGGTGGAGGTGCCACAGAGAAGCCGCTTCCAGCCCCAAACAACCCCCCACCCCGTGCAGTTGGGAATGCTTAGTGACAGGCTTAACACTGTTAAACAGCGTGCCAAAACCAGCAAATCCTCCACAGGGATTTTCACCCTGCAATGTCTGAGCCCTACCCCTGCTGTCCAATAGACTCCAGATGTTTCAGCACATATGAGCCACATCCAGGTCAGTTTGGAGTGTGATTTCCAGCCAAGCATTTGTCCCACAAATAATAATTCATCATAACAGACACAAAGAATGAATGAATGTAAAAAAAAAAAAAAAAGGCAAACACTAATGCACTGACCGAGTGCTACCCAAATAAGCAATAAAAATGTCAGAAGTCATTGGCCTAATCATCTAAAAGAATCCCTTAATGGTTATAGTTGATTATGCAGTTTTTTACAAACGGCCATTTTCACTGGTTACTGGAAAATGAGCGTCATCCATTTGATTTTCTCTACTAGGCATGATGCATGAAAATGCCATTTCAATCTGGAAAACTCACATGTTGAGAAAAGACAATTACAAGAAATGTATCGATACAATTACTTAAGCCTTTGGTGCTCAGACCTCGGGAGGAAACAGCGCTAAATTATAATTGATTTGCATGAACATGAGTAAAGAATAGAGCTGTTTCCCCCCAGGCCTGAAACTGGTGGTGGACTGGAGATAGATGAAGTTGGTCAGTCTGTAGACTGCTGGTTAGTGAGACGGTCTGCTGAGCTTTATGGGGAGATCCAGTGGATTGGAGATGATACTAGAGCTTCACTCAGGGACGTGGAAGATGGAAGTCCAGGTGGATAACACAGGCTGAGAGAACCTGTCCATGATAAGCAAGCATGGAGCAACAGTGGAGAGGAAAAACTCCCAATTGGGAAGAAACCTCTGGAAGAACCAGGCTCAACTTGGCGGTCTTCTGCCGGAATGGTTAAAGGAATGAAACTCTGATGAAGTTTAAGTTACGATGTTTGAGAAGGGGATGGAGGTGGGTGATACGGGGTCATCTAAATGAAGTCAGACGAGTTGCGGATCCAGGGCCTTTTAAGTGGAACTTCGGATGCTGATTGGCTTTCGTGGAGGCGTGGTTTAAAGCTGATTAGCTGTGTTGTAGGCGAATGAAGGCGAGTAATCAGTTTATTCAGATGAACTTGCAAGCTAAATCGAGAAATCCCCTAAAAAGAACCTGTCTGACAACATGAAGTAGGCTGAAGATTTTGGCAAAGTTATTCACGAGGAGGGTTTGATTGAACCACAATGAGAGGCTTTATTCACAAATATATGAAATCATGAAACAGCAGGAAACCTTCTAAAAGTTAAATACTAAAGTTATCCCAAGAATCCATTAATGACTCACAAAGGAGGTTTCTGTTCATAATCATAAGTAAAATAATCGGTAATTATGCCAAAAACTACGGCTGACCAGAAAGAACAACAAGGCCTGTGTAACAACACTACTTAGAAAATGCTAATGTATTATTGACATAGGAATAGAGCCAAAGGTTATATTCCCAGGTCAATAATACACTCTTAATTGATGCTTGTCTTCTGTGTGAGTCTCTCCTGGTTGAAATTTAGATGTGATGCTGAACAAAGATGGAGCAAATCTGTAAGGGAACAAAAAAAGATTTTCATAGAAGTTATTCCTATTTCTAAAGCATTTCCCTTTTTAGATTTTTAAGACATACTTTATGGAAAACGGACAGAATTTAATATTAGTTTTTTAAGCAGCTCTCGTTTTTATAAAGTAACCATGGAGTCTAACTGCCTGTTATCAGGTTTCTTAATAAGTTGGTATATTTGTTTTCATTCAGTCAACTCTTCAACACTTATACCGCTCATAGCTTGCCAAATATAATATCTGCGACAGATGATGAGCAGTCTGTTTTTCCTACGCCTCGACTAGTCATATCTTTGAAACTTTTGAATTCATTCCAAAGAGCTGAATTTGTTCTCTGATAAAAAGAGTTTTAGGTTTTGTTTTAACCCTGCTGGTCAGCAACATGTGGGAGCAGGGGGGCTATAGAGGAAGAAAATTCTGATTTCTCCCTGGTATTTCATTAAAAAGACTTTAAACTCAACTTTATTCTATGGATGCAACATATTTATTGAGTTAAAATCCCTGGTTTGAATCTAAGCCTGGTGACCTTGTATGTCTGTCCCTTCTCACTACTCCGTACTTTCAAAAGATTTACCAAAATAAAGGCCACCTGAGCCTAAAAAACAAGTTATGTAATTTCTATCCTTAAATCACTAAAGTATGCAAAAATTCATTTTATGAAAGAACTTTTCAGAGAAATTTTGATGTGATTTATGCATTACGACATGACATCTTCATCAAACATCCTCAGAGCAGTCGAACAAAACAGCATTACACCATGTTTATCTGCATTTTTGTGGTGCCTTCCTTTAGATCATGTATTGTAGACTATAAAGTACAACATAAAGGCAAACATGAAACCCAAAGTTATTTTATATAAATAACCAAAGCTGAAAATATTAGCTGCCAAAACAAGGGTAGTATACCATTTCTGGGTCATACCGGTTCAAACGCATTATAAAACACATTCTAGTTTAGTACTCTATTATGGAGAGAAAATTTTTTATTTCAGTCTTTTTTATAAAGTATATTCGGGGGCAAGAAGGATGTATTTCTGTTTGAGCTGATGATAAGAATCGGGGAAGCAGTGTTGCTACCCCATCCATCCGGGAAGCATGATCCGAACACCTAAATGACGTTTTTCCCTCCCCAAAAACAGTAAACACACAAAAATATAATGTGTTTAAGGTTATTAATGTATTTCCTGAGAAAATAAATCACTTAAAATCCTTTCTGTTTTATCACTCGTCTCTGCCTGATCTGCACCGGAAATAGGATCCTATGCTATTTCCGGTGACCAACTTTTTGGCTTTGGATTTAAACATAAACCCAGTCTTTTCGTAGGCTGATAAACCAGACTAAATGTGAGATTAAATTCGTAATTTAGTCTGGCCCCAATGAATGAGACATCGGAAGAAACCATGTTCTTGCCTATTGGCCAACACTCTGACCAATGAGCGCAACTGACTGTGACTTAGTAAGCGCGACAGAAAGCCTGTGGGGGAAGTGTAAACAAACAGCCTGTCAGTAAAACGGCGAATACGTCCTTCTCAAAAATGAATAAGCGCAGAGCCTCTTCCTGCTCACGGTTCAACGAAAACCCCAAGTCTTATCCTTCCAAAACTGATTCCAAAGCAAAGTCAAAAATCGCCATCAGAGCCAGACGGGCTGCTGTTAGCCCTGGCTGCCGTTACCCTCGGAGGACCTCTCAACTTCAAAAATTGCTTTTTTAATTATGCATTAAATCGGTAAATGGACCATGTAGTGATGCTTTAAAGTATAAAATTCTCACCTTAAATTATCTTAAAACATACTTTTATTGAACAACAGCAACAGAAAAGAGAACTTTGAACTTTCAATGGAGCGCTCCATTGAAAGCTGCTGCGGCCACAGTGCATGCTACTGTTCAATAGTTGTTGCCATCTTCCTTGCTGTGCTTTCTCCAGCGTCATGCAGCTTTGACGTATCACCCTCTAAACCCCGCCCGCTTTGCAACCAGAAATTCAAAACACATCTCTGCGCTGTGATTGGCCTGCCAGTTCTAGGGCTAACTAAAAAATGATTTTGGCCACTGGCGGGTGGAGCTAGTTTACTAGGCTAGTCTATTCGAGTTTTATGTTTTCCTTTCGTGGTCACATTATGACATATGGTGCGTGATCTAAAGAAAGAAACAACTAAAATGCAGATGAAGACGTTTTAATCCTATTTTGCCGGACTGCACCGAGCATGTCCGATGACGACGTCAGAGAAGCACTTTAACAACGGAAATGTAAAAAGCATCAAAATTGTCTCACAAAAGTCATAAAACATTTTTTAAAGATAAGTATAAGCATTTTTAGTGAGTTAAGGATAGAAATAAGTAATTTTAGAACCATAAATACATTATTTGTAGACACCCAGATGTATATTTGTTCGCGTATGCGCAGGACAGATCATGCTTACGGGACAGATCGGGTAGTGACAAGTAGGTTAGCAAGAATCTACAGAAGTTAGCATGGAGCTAGTTAGCAAGAAACGCGGAAAGCTATAAAGAGTCTAACATCTAGTTGTAAAGAAATACTAGTACCATCCCCTTAACTCAGCTGTTTTAGAAATCTTTAAAAAAAACAAATTCACAACACAGAAATGTTTAAAGTTGTGTATTAAGATAAACTGCTCGAAGACATGAAAGTTTAATGTGTTTTTTTCTGTTTCAGACATGTAAGAGGTTATTTAACTGCGTTGTACTCAAACATCTGCTGGCAGTTGTACTCTTACTTTTTTCCCACCAAAGCCTCAATAAACAGCTGCAAGCTACGCTTTTCAAGATGACCGTATTCTGGCGGCTAAATTCGATCCAACTGAACAACTGATAACACGTTCAATCAGAGAGAATCCGACACCGCTGCACGCACACATGGATTTAGCTCTTAGAGGTGCGTGGCTTTTCCAACTCTCACCCCCGTCTTTGAACCCCCCCTGAGGGTGTCAGGGTGAGCGCAGGGAAGGGCAGAATTCCAGTCATAACAGTGAATTACCCTCTGAAAGTTTCGCAGCCCTGAGCCAGGTGACTCATCGGCATTCACCGTTGATTATCTCTTGAGAAAACGGGTTTGTGCCCATGCTTGCGTTGACGCAGAAAGAAAATGGCTTTGTTGCAGGTGTTTGTGAGCACCTCAAAGAAGGGGAAAGTGAAGCCAGGGTTAATGAGTGGGAGCAGGAGAAAGGACGTCTCTAAGCTGGTGGATTTTTAAAGTAACATAAGGACAGAATGTGCGTCCGTGCACACACAACGACACGTCCATCTTCCTTTATGTAGAGGATAACAAGTCAGAACCCACACCTCCCAGCAAGAATGAGTGGATTAACTTCTAAAAAAGGGCAGAAGAAGACATTCCTGTCATAACATCATGAGATTCATACTGATTCAGTTAAAGAGCAATTTTTAAGTAGGGGTGAAAAAAAACAAAAAAACAAAACATTGGCTCTGTTAAAATAAAACCAATTTGACAAAAAGTGGGTAATTTAATGGAGTCCTTCATAGACTCACATTCCAATGCTTTAAAAAGTACGATTGAGTAAAAGTGAATTTATGGGATATTCTGCGACCTGGAAATAATTTGAACTCTGTAACTTCTTTCTGTCCGTCAGCAGGTTCTCCTGCTTGCAGAAACAAGCAGTCAATTATAACAAACAAGAACAGATTCTAACTGTAAATATTTAAAAGATGAGTAAAAGATGCCAAACTGCTTTTTTTCTCTCCTAAAAGGATCTCCTAAGTCAGCTTTTTCAGCTTTGGAAAAGGCTTAAAACTGCAGCTAAAGGATGAAAAGGCCAAAGATAATTAATCTCCTTCAGCTTTCAATAAGTTTCTTACTAAGTAACAGAGAGTTGTGACTTTAATGACAGCATAAAAACCCCAAATACTGCTCTACACGTAATATGGTTAAGATTTTAACCCCCTCTCACCTAAACATCAGCTCCTTAAGCTTAATGGACCCAGATCAATCCAAGTATTTGCATTGTGTTATAGACAAATTACATATTTCTTTCTTACAGTTCTGACACTAAAACTCATCTTTTAGGTTTGAAGGATCAATAAAATGCCTGAATAGTTTAGTAAATGCCAGAATAACAACAAATATTATTTAATACTTTCT
>CM060078.1:12504094-12536706 GCA_030533445.1 Cyprinodon diabolis | reverse complement strand
TATTGACATAGGAATAGAGCCAAAGGTTATATTCCCAGGTCAATAATACACTCTTAATTGATGCTTGTCTTCTGTGTGAGTCTCTCCTGGTTGAAATTTAGATGTGATGCTGAACAAAGATGGAGCAAATCTGTAAGGGAACAAAAAAAGATTTTCATAGAAGTTATTCCTATTTCTAAAGCATTTCCCTTTTTAGATTTTTAAGACATACTTTATGGAAAACGGACAGAATTTAATATTAGTTTTTTAAGCAGCTCTCGTTTTTATAAAGTAACCATGGAGTCTAACTGCCTGTTATCAGGTTTCTTAATAAGTTGGTATATTTGTTTTCATTCAGTCAACTCTTCAACACTTATACCGCTCATAGCTTGCCAAATATAATATCTGCGACAGATGATGAGCAGTCTGTTTTTCCTACGCCTCGACTAGTCATATCTTTGAAACTTTTGAATTCATTCCAAAGAGCTGAATTTGTTCTCTGATAAAAAGAGTTTTAGGTTTTGTTTTAACCCTGCTGGTCAGCAACATGTGGGAGCAGGGGGGCTATAGAGGAAGAAAATTCTGATTTCTCCCTGGTATTTCATTAAAAAGACTTTAAACTCAACTTTATTCTATGGATGCAACATATTTATTGAGTTAAAATCCCTGGTTTGAATCTAAGCCTGGTGACCTTGTATGTCTGTCCCTTCTCACTACTCCGTACTTTCAAAAGATTTACCAAAATAAAGGCCACCTGAGCCTAAAAAACAAGTTATGTAATTTCTATCCTTAAATCACTAAAGTATGCAAAAATTCATTTTATGAAAGAACTTTTCAGAGAAATTTTGATGTGATTTATGCATTACGACATGACATCTTCATCAAACATCCTCAGAGCAGTCGAACAAAACAGCATTACACCATGTTTATCTGCATTTTTGTGGTGCCTTCCTTTAGATCATGTATTGTAGACTATAAAGTACAACATAAAGGCAAACATGAAACCCAAAGTTATTTTATATAAATAACCAAAGCTGAAAATATTAGCTGCCAAAACAAGGGTAGTATACCATTTCTGGGTCATACCGGTTCAAACGCATTATAAAACACATTCTAGTTTAGTACTCTATTATGGAGAGAAAATTTTTTATTTCAGTCTTTTTTATAAAGTATATTCGGGGGCAAGAAGGATGTATTTCTGTTTGAGCTGATGATAAGAATCGGGGAAGCAGTGTTGCTACCCCATCCATCCGGGAAGCATGATCCGAACACCTAAATGACGTTTTTCCCTCCCCAAAAACAGTAAACACACAAAAATATAATGTGTTTAAGGTTATTAATGTATTTCCTGAGAAAATAAATCACTTAAAATCCTTTCTGTTTTATCACTCGTCTCTGCCTGATCTGCACCGGAAATAGGATCCTATGCTATTTCCGGTGACCAACTTTTTGGCTTTGGATTTAAACATAAACCCAGTCTTTTCGTAGGCTGATAAACCAGACTAAATGTGAGATTAAATTCGTAATTTAGTCTGGCCCCAATGAATGAGACATCGGAAGAAACCATGTTCTTGCCTATTGGCCAACACTCTGACCAATGAGCGCAACTGACTGTGACTTAGTAAGCGCGACAGAAAGCCTGTGGGGGAAGTGTAAACAAACAGCCTGTCAGTAAAACGGCGAATACGTCCTTCTCAAAAATGAATAAGCGCAGAGCCTCTTCCTGCTCACGGTTCAACGAAAACCCCAAGTCTTATCCTTCCAAAACTGATTCCAAAGCAAAGTCAAAAATCGCCATCAGAGCCAGACGGGCTGCTGTTAGCCCTGGCTGCCGTTACCCTCGGAGGACCTCTCAACTTCAAAAATTGCTTTTTTAATTATGCATTAAATCGGTAAATGGACCATGTAGTGATGCTTTAAAGTATAAAATTCTCACCTTAAATTATCTTAAAACATACTTTTATTGAACAACAGCAACAGAAAAGAGAACTTTGAACTTTCAATGGAGCGCTCCATTGAAAGCTGCTGCGGCCACAGTGCATGCTACTGTTCAATAGTTGTTGCCATCTTCCTTGCTGTGCTTTCTCCAGCGTCATGCAGCTTTGACGTATCACCCTCTAAACCCCGCCCGCTTTGCAACCAGAAATTCAAAACACATCTCTGCGCTGTGATTGGCCTGCCAGTTCTAGGGCTAACTAAAAAATGATTTTGGCCACTGGCGGGTGGAGCTAGTTTACTAGGCTAGTCTATTCGAGTTTTATGTTTTCCTTTCGTGGTCACATTATGACATATGGTGCGTGATCTAAAGAAAGAAACAACTAAAATGCAGATGAAGACGTTTTAATCCTATTTTGCCGGACTGCACCGAGCATGTCCGATGACGACGTCAGAGAAGCACTTTAACAACGGAAATGTAAAAAGCATCAAAATTGTCTCACAAAAGTCATAAAACATTTTTTAAAGATAAGTATAAGCATTTTTAGTGAGTTAAGGATAGAAATAAGTAATTTTAGAACCATAAATACATTATTTGTAGACACCCAGATGTATATTTGTTCGCGTATGCGCAGGACAGATCATGCTTACGGGACAGATCGGGTAGTGACAAGTAGGTTAGCAAGAATCTACAGAAGTTAGCATGGAGCTAGTTAGCAAGAAACGCGGAAAGCTATAAAGAGTCTAACATCTAGTTGTAAAGAAATACTAGTACCATCCCCTTAACTCAGCTGTTTTAGAAATCTTTAAAAAAAACAAATTCACAACACAGAAATGTTTAAAGTTGTGTATTAAGATAAACTGCTCGAAGACATGAAAGTTTAATGTGTTTTTTTCTGTTTCAGACATGTAAGAGGTTATTTAACTGCGTTGTACTCAAACATCTGCTGGCAGTTGTACTCTTACTTTTTTCCCACCAAAGCCTCAATAAACAGCTGCAAGCTACGCTTTTCAAGATGACCGTATTCTGGCGGCTAAATTCGATCCAACTGAACAACTGATAACACGTTCAATCAGAGAGAATCCGACACCGCTGCACGCACACATGGATTTAGCTCTTAGAGGTGCGTGGCTTTTCCAACTCTCACCCCCGTCTTTGAACCCCCCCTGAGGGTGTCAGGGTGAGCGCAGGGAAGGGCAGAATTCCAGTCATAACAGTGAATTACCCTCTGAAAGTTTCGCAGCCCTGAGCCAGGTGACTCATCGGCATTCACCGTTGATTATCTCTTGAGAAAACGGGTTTGTGCCCATGCTTGCGTTGACGCAGAAAGAAAATGGCTTTGTTGCAGGTGTTTGTGAGCACCTCAAAGAAGGGGAAAGTGAAGCCAGGGTTAATGAGTGGGAGCAGGAGAAAGGACGTCTCTAAGCTGGTGGATTTTTAAAGTAACATAAGGACAGAATGTGCGTCCGTGCACACACAACGACACGTCCATCTTCCTTTATGTAGAGGATAACAAGTCAGAACCCACACCTCCCAGCAAGAATGAGTGGATTAACTTCTAAAAAAGGGCAGAAGAAGACATTCCTGTCATAACATCATGAGATTCATACTGATTCAGTTAAAGAGCAATTTTTAAGTAGGGGTGAAAAAAAACAAAAAAACAAAACATTGGCTCTGTTAAAATAAAACCAATTTGACAAAAAGTGGGTAATTTAATGGAGTCCTTCATAGACTCACATTCCAATGCTTTAAAAAGTACGATTGAGTAAAAGTGAATTTATGGGATATTCTGCGACCTGGAAATAATTTGAACTCTGTAACTTCTTTCTGTCCGTCAGCAGGTTCTCCTGCTTGCAGAAACAAGCAGTCAATTATAACAAACAAGAACAGATTCTAACTGTAAATATTTAAAAGATGAGTAAAAGATGCCAAACTGCTTTTTTTCTCTCCTAAAAGGATCTCCTAAGTCAGCTTTTTCAGCTTTGGAAAAGGCTTAAAACTGCAGCTAAAGGATGAAAAGGCCAAAGATAATTAATCTCCTTCAGCTTTCAATAAGTTTCTTACTAAGTAACAGAGAGTTGTGACTTTAATGACAGCATAAAAACCCCAAATACTGCTCTACACGTAATATGGTTAAGATTTTAACCCCCTCTCACCTAAACATCAGCTCCTTAAGCTTAATGGACCCAGATCAATCCAAGTATTTGCATTGTGTTATAGACAAATTACATATTTCTTTCTTACAGTTCTGACACTAAAACTCATCTTTTAGGTTTGAAGGATCAATAAAATGCCTGAATAGTTTAGTAAATGCCAGAATAACAACAAATATTATTTAATACTTTCTCTAAAGTCTAATGAGACATACGGTAAGGAATTTTTAATAGATCATATGGAGTGAATTTACTTTCATAATTTCTGAAATTGAATAATATGTTTTGTAAATGGAAATTTGAGAGCAATTTCTTTTTCAATTTCTAATCCCTCGTTGCTTCTCTCTACAGAGGAAACCCCACTCCAAGAAGTAAATAAAATGGGATCTGTAAAATTCAGTTAAAATATATATATATATATTTTTAAGACTCAGTAAAAAAAGAGATTTAAAATTATTCAGTTTACAAAATGTGTTCTTTGCTACCATTAATATTGGAACAAAATTCACTCCATTTTGGTATGATGGCAAACCCAACAAAACAGAAAAAACAGTAACATGATATTAAAATATTGAAGTACCATCGCAAGACATTAGTAGGGAAATTAGGTTACATTCAAATTATTAGATCAAATGGATAAGGCAATTAAGAAATATTTATTAAAACTGTGTTTTAGGACTACAAATGCAAGCGTCCAGAGCTGTATGGTAACCAATCGGCCGGCTTAAATAAAAATAACATGAAACCAGTCATATAAAAAGGAATGGACTGAAAACAAGGTTAGTAAAAAGTGCTCAAAAATCTGAAATTATTGCTATTTTCTAAAAGCAGATCTATAAAAAACTAATTCCGATTGGAAAACTCTTATTAGAGTTAGAGTATTTAAATCAAATCATATGCTTTAGTTGAAAATTTTGAATCTAAGACTTTTTTTATTTTTTTTATTTATCTGCTTTACAAAGAAAAACAATTCTGAACACGTTTTATATTTTGACACCAAAACAGCCACAAACATGAACAGGAGATGCATGTTGTTTGTGTTTTGAGGCTGATGCATATGTTCACCTTCAAGCAATAGAACATACACAAGCATTCCATCGATTTTGTCTCAACTTGAGTAATTTCGCATGGAGGGATGGAAAGAAAAATAAATTCCTCTGAATGTAGAAACCTAGTAGAGACATCACCCAGACAGACCTGCAGCTGGAATTGCAGGTGTTTGGTTATGAAAGCCAAATAAAACACAATAAAGTGGATCAGTCTGGTTAAGTATGGGGTGAATTTTATGCAATTATGGTAGTATGAAGGGAATTTTGCTCCGTTATTGTTGGAAGCAAAACACATTTTTTTGTGACTTCTTTTTTTTTTGGGTAACTCAAGCTAAAGTTTCTGAGATTAACTTTGCTGTTTTCACAGATTTTCTTTTTTCCAAAAAAAAAAAAAATTTTTTCATAATAAATTTTTTGTTTTCAGGCTTTATTTTTTATAGTCTTTTTCTAATATTTTTTTTAATTATCTCTTTTGGGTTGAGTTTTACGAATTGAGTTGTTTTCAAATTCTATCTTACAGATCACATACTTCCCTGCTAGGGGCGGGCCTTCCTCGTTTCAACTGTCTGAATGGACGCTAGCAACAACATTTTTATTGGTAAAGTGTGAGCATTTCTATTCGGCTTGAAGTAAACAGTGTGTCATGTAAAACGAAGTTTTTCAAAAGAATAAAATTCATGAAAGTTAATCTAGAAAAGTGAAATTTAAAAAGATAAAATATAAAATATGTAAAAAAATATTTCAAAAACTAAAATATGAAAACAAAATAAAAAGAAATAACCTTAAAACATAAAATCTGACAACACAGTAAAGTTACTCAGAACCTTTTTTGATTAAAAAGTTTTGAAATGCTTTTTTAATTTTTTTTTTTATTTCTATTTATACAATGTGTTTGGTATTCGTGAGAATAATGGCACAAAGTTCACTCCATAAAACTTTTCCAAAGCTCCAGATATTGAATTCCTACTTTGTCAAACCCATCCAACTGAACATTTCCTTTGTTTTTCCAAACTCACAGTTTATAAATGCGCTAATGAGAGGTTACCACCACTCGAATCAGATCAAAATGGTGAGGAAACATACTTTGGCTCTCAAACTTCAATCAAAGAAGGTTAATTCAGTGAAGTGAAAGCGGAGTCTGTTCACATGCTCAGAGTTATCGCCATAGTTTGGTCTGCTGGAAACACAAATAGTGATCATTGGTTCAGTCTGTTTGAAAGAAAAGACAGAAAAGTGAGAGCCCTAATCCATGTTTTTCCTCATACAAACAGACTGAACAGACACAGTATGGCTGGTTTGGGTTACATTTCTGTGGTTTTCTTTAGGCACAAAGGAAAAGGATGCCTATGTTAACTTGATGTGGTTCCCTTTGTGCTCAACATCTGACGGAGATCACATTGACTGACACCCCACACACCTTAGCTGATCAGTGGTAATAGTCTCACTTCTAGTCGGCCAACCTTTTTGAAAATTGATCTCCTGCTTCTTTTGTTGTTTCTCAGTCTCTTGTGATTAAGGCGAATCAAACCAACGCAGGGCTCAGGAAGGAAGACTAAAGATGGGGCGGGGGGGGGGGGGGGGGGGATGTCCAGTCTGCAAACTCGGTAAGATGAGGGTAAATGGATTGGCTCTAAAGGTTGTGCGAGGTAGAGGAGCGACAGGGCAGTAACAGTTTACTAAACGAAATAAGACAAAGAGATCAGGGGAGCTAATCCAGCATCAAGCCTTAATATAATCCCTGAAGCAGGAATAGACTGTGGGGCTCAGCAAAGGATTTGGCTCAGGTGTGCATGGACTCACAAATGGTTGAAGCAAAGAACTCCCAACAGTCCCTAAAGGTTTGGCAGTAAATGACTCCAGCTGTGGTAAGCTGCAGTTTTTCTCAAAAGTAAAATACTACTTCATGATGAAGCTAATCTAATATTAGGATTAAGCATTGTTAAAAATTATTGATATCAAGGCCTTGTCCTGTTTATTTTCCTCTTAGCTACAGGAGTTCCCCATTCGCTCATAGTCATAAAGGGAAAATGCTTCAAGCATTAAGCATTTCTGAGCAGGAGATCTAGTTTTACAGCTATGGCAAGGAGGCTTTTTCTACATCAAAATCACTATCATAGGTCTGGCATGTCTTAAGCTTCGCCTGACATCTCATTTCATTTGGTATTTAGTGAATAATGTCAGATTTCAATATTTTTTATTTATTTAAAAGAATTGGCATTGATTTAGTAACAACAAATAGCTCTGGTTGTCTGCTCAGTGAACAGCAGCTCAAATGGGAGCGCAGTGCCAGAAACGCGCCCTACATTTGTATGTCACATGCAGTTTCTTCCTGTTTATCTTTCTAAACCAAGAAACTGCTTTTCAAAACAACATCATCCAACAGAGAGCAGACTTTAGGTTGAATAAACATATTTTTTTTCAGGAAGTTCTCATGTTTTGAAGAAAATCTGACATTAAAGGACCCAGAAGGGTCTGTGGTCGCCAATGGTTGTTACCAATTCAGCAGATCTGGGACGAGCTCACGCTCCAGCACCGGCGAAGGAGGATTGTAAGTCTTACGCACAACACAATCTGTATTCTATTGTGATCGTGATCTTGTTAATCTCCAGAAAATCCTGCTGTCTCTCAAGCCAACTAGCAATAGGGGTTAATAGAGGCGGGTCTTCTCTCTCTCTCTCTCTCTCTCTCCCTCGAGGCTAAAAGGAAAGTTCACCAAGATCCACAAAACTCTGAAAACTCATCTGGAGATCCACATTTATACCATAGCTTCCAAATAGCATTTGATGTTCTGGGAGTTTCTTTTCTGTTATTGCTCTAAAATTGTGCTAACAAACATTACCATCTCTAGAACCAGTTACTTTAAGATCAACTGAGACAGTTACACTCTGATCAGTCTTCCTCAGATTAAAAGATGAACCAAAAAAGGCTGCATGCTTAATTCACATTAACCGAATTTGGGTTGTGCAAAAAATGGCACGATATCTAGTAGGTGTTTTCTGACGCCATCCTAAATATTCGGTCAGGGTTTCGAAACAGCCTGATTTTCTCAGCAGCACCTAAACAGAGTTAAAGTCATATTATATTTGCAATCAAAGAAAATTTTGTTGTAAATTTGAAAAATATAAGATTTATATAAGATACCTGTTTTTCTATAAGATTTTCTTTAAAGGTTTATTTTTTTATTTTTTGACGGATTATATTTTGTTTTTATTTCAATTTAAAAATAATAGTTTTTTTTATTAAAAAATGTATGTAACGAGTTTCACTCCATAAAAACAGGAACAATCCAAACTTAATTAATTCAATGAAAAAAAAACTTCATTTCTCATCCTTATTAACGGTGATTTCTTGTCACTCAACCGAGAGAAACACATAAACGGAGCACACCTGGAAGAGTTGAAGAAGCCTTCAATACAGTTTGTTTATATACACAACACACATCATTTCAAGGCTCCTTACAGCTGAACCAGATCATTTGGTCAAACTGGTTCAAAGTTTTCTATCACAGATGGATGTCATCTGTAGTGTGGTTTTGTTCATTTTCTTAGAATTTATGTTCAAAACTGTATTGGTCTTCGTAAAAGTTTCTTTTTGCAAATTGTTTAGATTATGCTGATTTACAGGATTGATGTCAAACTAATTTTGTACTCTACTAGTAACCCTGCCGGCAATTATAAACCTCAGGAGTCAGATGCTGTCTTTTTGACTTCTGCAATTCTACACAGCTCAGAGTCATATTGCAAAAATTCTTCTAATTTGCAGACTTACAATATTTGTTATTTAATGAGAAAACGGACAAAAGGGAAAACTATACAGTGTTAAGTATTGTTACCTTGAGATACTTCCATCTGTTAAACAAAATCTCAAACCAAACACAACTTTTTGTCACTCTAAGTATCCAGATGTTACTTATAAATGTGCTTTTACCACTAATGACTCCTCCCCCCTAAACACCAAAAAATAAACGTTATAATATCCACAGCAAAGTCTGAAATTTGTTTAAAATAGGACATAAATCGTTTTAAATTGCATAAAACAGACAGCAAAAATGTGCATATTAGCCTAGTGCTTTACTGCCCTGCATAAAAATACTATGATTGATTGTTAAACATGTTTGCTGAATAAAAACGATGCAGAAACATCATTAGATAGAATTGATCGAGCTATTCAAGTTTTAGGTGATCTGATCACACATTACTGTTATTTCCTAAACCCTGCTCACCTACATTAGAACACGATTCTAAGACTTTTCTGCATAAAACTTCATGGCTGGCAAGAAAATTGGATAATGAGAGACTTCAGTGTCCAGGACATCATTGAGCTAATGTGTTACACTCACAATACTGCAAACAAGATTAGTTAATGACTTGATTTGTGATAATTAGATTGATTTATTTTGTCTCACAGAAACCTGGTTGCAGCAAGAGGATTATGCTGGTATAAATGAGTCAACTCCATCCATCTTCTGCAGCGTATCCATAAGAGTCATGGGGGGCTGGTGCCTATCTCCAGCAGATAGGCACCAGACTAAGAGAACTTAGAGACTCCAATTAATGTTTTAGTCGTGTTTTTGGACTTTAGCGTACTAGGAGAGGGGCTATGGATGAACTGGAAGAACAATACTCCCTGCAGAAAAAGCGATGCATGCACCTGAAATCAGACCCAGGACCTGCTTGCTGCAAGGTAGCAATGCTACTAAATGCGCCATCGTGCAGATGAAATGAGTCGACTCTCTATAGCTATTTAAATTTTCACATACCAAGATATTCTGGGTTGAAGAGGAGAAGAAGAAGAGTAGAAGAAATCTTTCAATTTGTTATTTTTTTCTTAGTCCAAAGGATATTGAGTCTATAAACAAGATTCCTGAGCCCTTCAAGATTCATAGGGGCTGTAGGCAGGGATGCCCCCTTTCACCCTTATTGTTTACATTGTTTATTGAACCTCTGGCCGAGATTATCAGGACTAATCCAGATGTATCTGGAATAAATATAGGTGGTAGAAACCACGTAATTTCATTATTCGCAGATGATGTACTACTGTATATGTACAATCCTGAGAAATCAATTCCAGCTATCCTGGAATCTATGACTACATTCAGTGCATTGCCAGGATATAAAATCAATTTAGGAAAGTCTGTCGACACCCCTTTCAGCATCCCCCCAAAAAGACTCACGCAATCTCCCTTTCAAATGTCTACAAAAGGTTTCAAGTATCTGGGTATTTTCATTACACCTGATCTGAATAATCTTTTTGGGACTAATTACTCTCCTTTAATACAAAAGATAAAAAATGATTTAATAATATGGGCTCCCCTGCCAACCTCTCTTTCAGGGAGAATCAACGCTATAAAAATAAACATTCTTCCGCGACTGAACTATTTATATCAAAACCTTCCCTGCTATTTATCTCCTGCACTCTTCAAATCACTAAATTCTCATTTATCTCGTTTTGTCTGGAACAACAAACACCCAAGAGTCAAGTTCTCTATATTAACTAAGCCAAAACACCTTGGAGGTTTGTCATTACCATCTTTGCAGCTTTATTATTGGTCAGCACAACTTAAAATCATTTCTAATTGGTTTATGAATAGAGTGAACTCTTTATGGCTGGACATATTGAACTCTGACTCTGTTAAACCCTTTGAACAAATTAAAGCTAATTTCAATATCTCTAATAGAGATTTTTATAAATACTTACAGATTCGTCATTTTGTGAATTCTCTCAGGACAAGAAAACTACGTACAAAATTGTCTGAGTTAGAGAATACAATTGTTTTGACCAAATCTCCTAAGGGAATTATATCTAAGATATATAGTTTGTTATCTGGCTCTGACTCCTCAGGTTATGATGCTATGAAGCTGGTGTGGGAGTATGATCTGGGGTTGACGTTCAATCCAGCAGATTGGGAGGAAATCTGTGATGGGGTTTTCCCTAACTGCACTTCGCTTTCTATACATGAGCAGAACTTTAAATTCTTTTATCGAACATATTATACACCTGTTCGCTTTCGGAAAATGTTTCCTGATGCTTCAGATCTCTGTCATAAATGCAGAATACATAAGGGCACATTTATTCATTTATTTTGGTCTTGCGATTATATCCAAATCTTCTGGAAGGCAGTTCATCTGGTGATACAAGAGATTATTGGTAAACAGTTCTCACTAACTTCCTCCTTTTGTCTTTTTAATCACACTTCAGGGATTCTCTTTAATGCAGATACTAAACATTTGCTTGTAATTCTCTTATTTCTGGCTAAGAAATGTATATTACTGAGGTGGTCAGCATCACAAGCCCCTACAGTTGATATGTGGTTATCACAAATGTCTGCTATTGTCGCAGTTGAAAAACTGACTTATGACCTTCATCAAAAGTCGGACAAATTCCGGAGGATCTGGGACCCGGTGCAATATTTTTTACAGAAACTGTAAATTTAGTTTTCTCTCTTGTAGTTCTCTTTCTTTTTTTTATATTCAATATATCACACATTTGGCTGTCCGACAGAATGGACTACTTTGAACCATGTCTGTTTGTATTTTGTGTATGTGGGCTGTATGTATGTATGTTTTTTTGTTTTGTTTTTTTTCTCTCTTTTATATGAACACCGCAGTGCTCCTTGCTGATTTGGGGTGGGTTGTTTTTTTTTTGTTTTTTGTTAATGTTTACATAAAGCTGTGAAAACTTAAAAAAGAAAATAAAAAAAAGCAGCAAATTAACTTCTGTTTGTTATTTTGTTCTGTCCAATATTGCTTTCTCCATTTACATGATAAGATTGACACAATAACAATTGTTACACCAGTCTTAATTTAAAGAAGAAGAAACATAAAAATGTATTTCACTTCAACTGGATGGTATTAAATTTGCCTCTGATAAAACATAAAAACACATGGTGTTATATTTGATCAGGTCTTGTCATTTAAATACCATTTAAAAGGTTTCCAGGACTTCCTTCTTTAATCTCCCGAATATTGCAAAAATCAGACATATTGTGGTACTTCAAGACTGGACTATTGTAATTCTTTATTATCAGGATGTCCACAAACTGTAGTTAAAAGCCTTCAGCTGATCCAAAATGCTGCAGCCAGAGTTCAGATAAAAAAATTTAAAAGCAAGGTCATATTTCCTTTGTTTTAGCTCCCTTCATTAGCTTTCTGTTAAATTCAAAGTAGAATTTAAAATCTTTAAAGTCCTAAATGGCCAAGCTCCATCTTATATCAGAGATCTGATTGTTCCTTATGTTCCTAACAGAGCACTTCAATCTCAATCTGCAGGTTTACTAGTGGTTCCTAGAATTTCTAAAAGTAGAATGGGAGGCAGATCTTTTAGTTATCAGGCTCCTCTCCTGTGGAACCAACTACCAGTTTTAGTCCGTGAGGCAGACACCCTGTCTACTTTTAAGACTAGGCTTAAAACTTTCCTTTTTGATAAAGCTTATAGTTAGAGTGGCTCAGGTTATCCTGAGCTATCTCTATAGTTATGCTGCTATAGGCTTAGACTGCTGGAGGACATAGGGACCCAGATTTCATCATTCTGCTTCATTTTCTCTCTATTCTCCTATTCTGCAGAATCTGTTAGTTCAATCTCTAACGTTCTGCTCTCTCTGCTTTTCCTCAGAGTAGCTTTGCCTCGTCTGTTCCTGTTTGGCTGTGACGCCATCCTGGAAAGAAACATCAGCTGTGCTGCTGCCATCAACACCCATCAGTCCTAGTCAGTGTAGCAGAGACATTGTCCACTTTTAGGTCTAGGCTTAAAACTTTCCTTTTTGATAAAGCTTATAGTTAGAGTGGCTCAAATTATCCTGAGCTATCTCTATAGTTATGCTGCCATAGGCTTAGACTGCTGGAAGACATAGGGACCAGTTTTTATAATTTTGCTTTATTCTACTCCTATTGTTGCATTCTGTCGTGTTGGTTCATACACTAAACGTATGTTCTCTCTGCTTTTACTAGTAATCATAGCTATCTGGCAGGGCACCCTGTTCATCCTGAAGGAAGGCATCAGCTGGACTACAACTACCACAACTATCATAATAGATGGTAGTTGGGACTGTTTTTCAGTGCTTGGTCCTTCTTCTCTCCTAGCTATAGAATCAGAATTTACTATGACTAACTGTATGTGCTCTCTTGTATCCGTTTTGACATGGAAACTGGCTCAGAGGCCATCTGCTTGACTGTTTCCTTTCTAGACAGAGCCACCTAAGGAGCTGGTGTACTGTTGTCTTCTCTACCAGAAAGTATTTATGGATCTGTGCCTCTATGTTTCTCTTGTATGTCAACTTATGTGTTCTTAAAACCCAGTCAGGCTCTGCGGAAGGCTGTCACTGACATGCTCTGTGTGAGGGATTGCTGTAGAGTCTAGAGAAGTGGATCCTGAAAAGTCAATGACAGAATACAATCAGCTGGATTTCCTTGTGTAGAAAACTTTAACACTGTCTGTATGATTGATTAAGTTGTCTTTGTAAAGAGCCTTGAGGTGACAAGTGTACATTTGTGCTACATAAATGAACTGAATTAAATTGAACAAGAAGTCCCTGAAACTTTCATGTCCTGAAAATTAAATGTTCAGGAAATTTCCTGACCTTAAATTACAGATTAGTGTTTTGCAGCCAAAGGAATCCTGAGTCTTAATGTTTGGTGATTTATGAGTTTGCTGATGAAATAATTGATTTTATTTGTCAGAAGGAAAAAAAAAACTGAATGTAAAACGTGATTACTGTTTTCTTAGCTACTATTATCTAACATAAATAAGGAACACGGTGACATGTAATGAGGAGAGCAAGGCCTGTTTCAGCAAATACTATTGAGCCTGTGAAGCCTGATTACTTACTTGTACTTAATGATTTATGATTGTACGGCTTAGATGAATAATATAGGCTGATTTTTCAATGTCATATCAAAAAGAACAGAAATACAGTGAGATTCTGATGGTAAAGAACGGGGATCATGTTGTAAGTTCAGATAATATACCTTAACTTTGTCTGCTTCGGTAATCTTTAAAAAAAATCAGGTCTTTTTGCTCAACCAAGGTCCAAAAATGCAACTCTCATTTTAGGATTATTTAAGGGATATCTAATGCAGTCCAAATGTGTTAAAAGAATTAAAAGAGTTTTGCAAAAAAAATAGGTAGATTATTGATTTCAGAAAATGGGGATTACCCCCTGGTATAAATTCCTGGAATGCCAGAGATTGACCTTATGAAAAGAGAGTAACATAAAAGGTAGGCCTCCAGTGTGGGGTGACTGCTTGCCATTCATCTCTGTCCTTTTTCCTGCTTCATCATCTTAATGCTGTTAAATCTTGACAAAAAGACAGGAAACACATCACAGATTCATAAACCGTGACCATTAAAGCTCCCAGGGATCTTCTCGTCTTAGAAGACATCCATCACAGGATGGACTCCTTACAGCTCTGTGATTAATGGTTTTTGATCTTAAATTTTTTTTTTCCAAACTATAGACAGCTGCATAAACACAAAGGGCAGTTTTTTCCTTATTTTAATTAATAAAGGAAAAATGTATCCAAACCAACCTGAACCTGTATGATCAAATAATCCAAATATTATGATTTTATGAATTGCCAGCAATAATGTTTTTATTCTTAACACTTTCAAAATAAAGTTGGGATAACACTCTTAAATTTAACACTTATCAGAGTTAAAGATATAGGGAAGAATGTTATTTTTCTGATTGGATAATCAAAATAAGTGGTCCTCCTTATTGTCAATCATTCTGGTGATATGTTTAAGTAAGGCCGTCCTACGCCCTCGTCCCCATTTTCACTTACCGGTGGTGAGTCTGACATAGTGGAAAAATTGCAAATCTTTTTTTGGAAACTAAGCTTGTATCAGTAATGAAAACAGCACATGCACGAGGAGAAATGGGCCCGTGCAAAGTTTCACACGCGTTTAATAGGTGTTCTCACTCAGGAGCGGGTACAGGGTTGTGCATGAGCATTTATTTTTTAAGTGGAGAGGGTGGGTCTTTTCAAAAATCCGTGAAAATCCTCCACTATACCTTTAAATTTAGCTAGTTAATGCTGCACACTAGTGTTAACACTCATCATGATTTTATGGAAAATAAAACAGAGTATCATCAGCATAATTGCTAATCAATTTAATTCTGTCTGATACATTATAGACATAGCTGCCCTGAGGCATGCTGAAAACTGGTGCTAACGGGCCCTCTGAGCATCGAAAACCTTTCACCAATGCGAGAGTTCACAACAACTAAGCTTGGATTCAACCCTGCGACCCTCAAGGTGCAGGACAATCTTCTGCATCGTTCACCACGACTTCAAGTCCACTGATATTATTAGCGCATCCGATTTAAGAGAGAAGAGTTTATAGATAGGTTGGCATTCAGGGGAAAAATATGCTGTTTATTTCAAAATCAACAATTAATAAAGTTGCTTGATTTTAACTCTGTCTGAAGGTACTTTGCTAATATTATTAGCCACAACAAGGAAGAAAACAGTCCTGTCTAGGGATGCACGATATAATCTGCCCCCTATCGGTATCGGCCTGTATCGGCCTTAAAACTGAATATCGGACATCGGCCACCCCACCAATATTTAACCCGATATTTGATCAGCTTCTGAGTTTCTAAAGTCTAAAAAAAAAATAAAAAATACTACTTCTTCTTCTTCCTCAAAAACTTCTTTTTTACAGACTTAAAAACTTCTAAAGACGAGGGAAAAATATTGATACATTAAAATATCACAATATCTTCATATGCTGATATATTGCCATTTAAAAACACCATATCAATCTCTTTTACTAATTAAATATTGCTATATGTCATCGTTATGCTACGAAATCCCCCGAAAATTCACGAAATTTTGCCATTTTTTATATGTTGATATATTGACGCGGTATCGATCTATTTTACTAACAAAATCTCACAAGAATTTGCAAACGAGAGTTTGTAACAGAACGATGAAATTTCACGAGATTTTAAAAGTAAAATAGATCGATACCGTGCTTTTAAACATCAATTTGATATCAGCATATGAAAATATATTTGAGTATATTATTTTTCAAAGTGTCAGAAATGGATAATGTAGTGTATTATTTGTCATAAATGATTAGAATAAAACAAGAATCAAAAGTTTTAAATGATTAAAGAGAATTGTGTTCATGAATATATTTATGTAGGCCAAGAGGAGAAAAACAGAGCAATGAGTGTGTGTAACTGCTGCACCTGACTGTAAGAGGAAGAAAAGCACACTCATCTGCTGGAAAGCACAGGATTAAGGCCCTTAGTGATAAGAAAAAGCACCCTCATAAAAATGAAGTATTTGACATATCAAGGTTAACCAGCCCAGCAAAATTTGGCCATACAACTTGTGATAAATAGAGTTGTTATTTTCAAGGCACAATGTGCAGTACTGATCCCAGAAGGGGTGATGCTTTGACTGAGACACAAAGAGGAACACTAGGCCAGACTGACATGGCTTAAAGTAGGGAAAGGATAAGTTTCAACATGTTTTTGACTAAACCGTCATAAGTTTCTGCATGGCCTGAGAGAGTGCTCTCACAAGTATGAGATGTGTCTATGAATGTTACCGTGTTTTGCAGATAAATATCAATGTGACCTTTACCAATGACTGAAATATGTTCTGAAGGGGGTTTTTCCACCGATAAGAAATGTATAAAAGGGAGCTGGTTTCACCATTTGTCAGCTTCGGCTCACCAGCGCTGTGTAAATATGTAGTGTTTAGCAATAAACTCACTGGACCTGGACTCAGCGGCCTCTGTCTAAATTTTTTGATCCTTGTTTGAGACTTTTTCTGCTTTTTAAGAACTTTGAATTTTTATAAAACTTAGCTTCAATTTTAAGTCGTCAAGAAGAGAATTATAGGACGACATAATTGGCGGAGCCAGCCAGGAGAAAAGCAAAAAGGGGACGTCGGACGATCTGCAGGCACCAGCTGGAAGGCGTGGAACCCCCAAACGGGCCCAGAAATTCACCGGTTAAAGGTGAGCTAATTTGTTATAATTTTCTAAATTAGTGGGGAACCAGCCTCCGGCGACTGCTTGTGGGTGTCAGGCGTCACAAAGCTCTTCTAAAAGAACCTAGTTTTCCAAATTTAATAAAGTAATTTCCAAATTTTATAAGAATTTATATAAGAATATGCCAAAGGCAGACTAAGCTGAGGAAGGGTCCAGGTACGTATGAATGTGTATGTATGAATGTATGTTTTAGGTGTTATTAATGTTTGTGTTAAACTGTCTTGTGTTTGGATTATTTTGTAAATAAGTTAAGCTTAACACGTGTTGTTCTGAGCGGATGATTGGTAAAGGGACAGATTGGTCAAAGCGTTTTGACATAGTCTGTGGAAGCCATAAAATCCGGAACCAATAGTGTACGCGTGTTACGTGAGGGTATCAGTGACTAAGGTAGTCAGGGTGCTCCACGAGAAGGCTTAAGTAGTCTTAAGGTATTGGAATATTGTGCCACTGTAGGGAAACAGTGAGGAAAAGGTATTGTGCCACTGTAGGGAAACAGTGAGGAAAAGGTATTGAGAGGCTAAGCGATAGCCAGGCTAAGGGATAGCCAGAATATTACCGATTAAGCGATAATCGGAGAATAGTACCGCTCGACCAACCGGAGGACGTCTATGCATTTCCAGTTATCTGGGTGTAGCCGGGGGCAGCAGGGAAAAACGTATGTGCCACTGTAGGAAACAGTGAGGAAAAGGAAGTGCACTGTAAATATATATAATCATTTGTCTTGTGTGTCTTTGTTAGTGTGTCGAGTGAAAGAGTTGAGTGACTGAGGGGAAGTAAGGGGTGGGTGATATTAATAAATAAAGATTAAAGATATAATAATAAATTAATAGAAGTAATTAGTACAGAATATAGTTAAAAAGAATAACCTGAAAATTAATAAGGATTGGAAAACAAAATTGATAACTGAAGGAAAAAACAAAAACAAAAAAACAAAAAACACTAGAGTTATGAGAATGAAATAAAAATAACAAAATTCCTAAATAAGATTGGAAAAAATTGTAAGCTTTATAAGATAAAGATATTATAAGTATATATTATTACAAACTATAGTCTACATAAAGTAAAATATATAAGGTATAAAATTAGTGAAAGTGCAAAATAAAATTACAAATTTGTTTTATTAAAGATTTTATCTCAAAATTGAAGAGATCTAAATTTAGGAAGTAAATTAACTGGAAAGAAACTAAAAGAAAATAAACACGATCTGTATTGAAGAGAGCAGAACCAGTTAAGATAAAAATTAACTGAGGATTACAAAGACTGGTAAATAAGCACAGACCCTAAAGGTTAAGTGACTGCTGATTGCCATGGGAGCTAATGCGAGCAAACAGACCGAGGGGTTAACGCCTGCCAAACTGGTAATAATGACACACCCCTCCAATAAGCGCAAAATTCAAAAATGCATGACAGAATGGCATAAGATGACATCTGGAAGAAACCGTTGGCCTAAAGAGGGCAGCTTTGATCCTTCATGCTGTGACGAGGTTGAAGAACAATTAAGAAATAAGGAAAAAAGGCGTGACCGAGTGCATTTGCATAAGAAACAGAAACATGCTGAACAGAGAGATATCCTGAGATATTTTAAAGTTGAACATCAAAAGAGCCCAACAGCCCCTGACTACACTGATCATAAGCCACCACCCTATCGCCCTAGCATAGCAGGCCTGTACCCAGTAGTAGTAGAATCAGGGAGCAAGGGAAAGATAACTGGACAACTTAAATTAGTATTAGAAGAGGAAGAGGAAGAAATAGAAATAACAGAAGAAGAAATAAACAACACACCACAGACAGAGTGTAAATACCGTGATGGAGAAGACGATTGGGAGAGAACCCCAGAAGTAAGGAGAAAAGCTCCCCATAGTCGTTCCCTACCCCCAGCACGTCGCAGGCATTCACCATATCAAAGAGGCCCCATAAGCCACTCAGAACCCAGGACCAAGTCATCGTTGAAAAAATCAGCAAAACACTCAGAGCCCGTGACCAAGCTAGTCTTGGATGAATCGCCAGAACTAATGGAACAAATAAACCAGGAGGTGGTGGAGCTGACGAAAGAATATGTAAAACTCATAGCGAAGGAGGAAAAATTGGAAAAAGAAGTACAAATGAAACGACTAAAGCATTTGAAAGAAAAATTGAAGAAATTTGAGGAAGTATTAGAAAAACAGAAAAGGATGGAAACAGAGCAGCTCATACTACAGGCCCGAAATGACGCCCCAGATCAGGCAAATCCATGGACTAAGGCCTTGATTGAAGAAGCTAAAATAAAAGAGGGAGAGGAGAGAAGAAGCGAGGAGGAAGTCTTCATAGAGAGTGAGGAGACCGACTGGTTGCATGATGGAATGGAAGAAGAAGGCTCAGACATGCCACTGTCAACAGACCCATGCCATAAGGGGTTAAAGGAGAAAGACAGACCAGCGACCAAAGGACGGGAGCCACTCACAGCTGAATGTGAAGTGGACCTGCAAATAGAAAAAAGCGGCCCTCACTCAATGATGACCAGGTACCAAGCACGACAGCAGAAGACAGAGACAGACCAAAAAGAGGCCTATATGGCTCCCCTGCTGTCTAAAGGACCTCAAGAAGACAGATATGTGCCATGGTCATTTATGGACATGATCACACTTGCTGGAAGGCTGACCCCGTTGGCAGATGGTGCTGACAGGTGGATAGAAAAGCTGGAAGAAATCACTGGAGGCATCAATCTGGCAGCTGGAGACATCAAGGCATTGCTGATTAAGACAGCAGGACACTCAGCAGCCAGAGAAGTGTTTGACGAAGCCCAGCTTCCAAGGGTCATGACCTCACACCAGTATGACAAGATACCATTCAACCAAATAAGACCCAAGGTGTGGGCAGCCGTAAGGAACAAATACCCCACCTGCAGTGATCCAACTAAGCTGAGACAAGAATGCCTAAAGGATGATGAAAGCCCCGCCCAGTTTCTGCACAGGTTCCAACAGAAATGGAAAACAGAGACTGGAAGTGATGGGAATGAACTGAAAACATCTGGCCCTCTATTCAGAACCTACATCAGAGAGGCCATGCCCAAAGAAGTACAAGCCAAACTGGACGGAGTTGTGGGGCTCATGAAGATGGACTGGCCTCTGTTCTCCGAGCATGTTAATCACTATGTAAACATGCATCGGGCCGAGAAACGGGCCTTTGATGACCAAAGCAAGATGCTGGCCACCAAGCTAACCCAGCTGCAGATTGGGGAATTGTCCAAAGCAAAGAAAGAGAAGCCCAAGCATCAAGCTGCACTGACTGTGGTGGCCACACCCCCAACCGAGGGAGCACCAACAGGGGAGGCAGTGGTACAAGCACCAGTAGTGTCTCCTGTTATTCCTCCACCCACACAGCAGATGCAGTATCCAGCAGCGCCACTCGTGGGAGGAGCCCTGCCACAGCAGACCCAACCCCAACCAGTCCCTCCTATTTATGTGCATCTAAACCAAGGAGGAGGTCCCCAACAAGCAACGTTCGGAAGGGGACGAGGGGGGCCACCTATGCGGGGAAGATGGAGAGGCCCACAAGGAGCCCCAAGAAGGCCCCCTCAAGGCCAATACCAGCAGATGCCACAAGCAGGTCCAGACATGGGACAACAGCGAGTGAGAATGCAATGCTGGGGATGTGGACAAATTGGACACATACAAAGAGACTGCCCCACTAACCCATGGATGGGACCCCAGCCCCCTACTGCGGGACCAGCCATCTATGGAACGGGACAAGACACGTACTGGCTATAGGGGTGCCCAGAGAAACCTGATGGAGAGGCTATTCTACCTGTATTAACCCAACGTCCACAAACAGAACCCACCATTGATGTCACAATATATGACAGCCATCATCGCTTCATGATTGATACAGGAGCGGCCTACTCCTGTATAGGAAAAAGTGGAATTGGCCTGCCTCTCTCAGCATCAAAGATTCGAACAGTAGGTTTCTCTGGGAAGACCCAAATAATACCCATGACTAAGCCAGTTCCCATGATCATAGGTGAAAAGACTGTGTGTGCACCACTGCTTTACTCAGAAGATACGCCCATAAATCTGCTGGGTAGAGATGTGCTGTGCCAGCTCAATGCTAAAATCAAATGTACCCCGAATGGAATTTCTTTTGAAGCAATAGACGACAATGAAGCCTACATGATGCCACTGGGTCTACAAAAGACCCCACAGACAACAAGTCATGAACCAGAAGACCAAGTATTTTGGCTGAAACTCACATCACCAACTTCCTTCCTCCAACTAGAGTGGGAAACATGGAGACCCCTGATAATGAATCACTATGAGAACTCCAAAGAACCCTTTCTCCCTCTCCATTGTACCATGTTTTATGACAAAGGCAAAACACATGATTGCAGACGAGTATGAGTCACATGACTTAGGACCCATGGTTCAAAAAGCCAAGCAAGTTACTGAATGGGTCAACACAGCATGGGACTGCATTAAATTATCCAAAGATGGACTGTTCTTTAAGATCTCATTCTCACAAGCTGATGAAGTCATAGCAGAACACATTAAAGTTCCTGGGAAAAGACAAATGGCAGTGGCAGCAGAACATGAATCCCTATTAGAACAGGTCCCAGAGCAAGTATGGTCTAAAAGTAAAACAGATGTAGGATTAGTGAAATCAGCAGACCCCATCAAATTCACCATCAAACCAAATGCTAAATTGCCCTTCCAAAGACAATACCCACTTAAAAGAGAAGCAGTAGAAGGAATACAGCCTATTATTACAGGATTAGAAACAGCAGGAGTTCTTAAACCAACAGCAAGTCCCTGTAACACGCCAATTTTTCCCATCAGAAAACCCAACAGTAATGACTATAGACTAGTCCATGATCTAAGATTAATTAATGCCATTGTAGCAGAAGAGATACCAGTGGTACCAGACCCGCACACATTACTGAGTAATATACCCCCAGGTACCAAATGGTTTACTGTGATAGATCTGTGCTCAGCATTTTTCAGTGTACCGGTCCATCCAGATTCTCAGTATTTGTTTGCATTCACCTATAAAGGCCAACAATATACTTATTCACGATTACCACAGGGTTTTGTACACTCACCATCAATTTTCAATCGAGTACTGGCAAATGACTTAAATCACCTTGACATACCATCTACAATGTTGATGTATGTTGATGACATTTTGATTTGTTCTGCTTCCAAAGAGCAGTGTGAAAGAGACTCCATTACAGTGTTGACTGCTTTGGCAGAAGGAGGACACAAAGTAAGTAAACAAAAATTGCAATTCTGCCAGCAAACAGTGGAATATCTCGGCAGGCAACTCAGTGGGGACAAGAGGTGTATTGCACCGTCCCAACTGGAAGCCATAACTCAAATGCCCAAACCTCGGACTGTTGGTCACATGTTGTCTTTCCTTGGCATGGCAGGTTACAGCAGACCGTGGGTGTGTGATTATGCCATCAAAACGGCTCCACTGAGAGCACTGATTAAAGCCGCAGGTCAAGGACACCAGTCGGCTCAATTGCAATGGACAGATGAGGCAGAGGGTGCGTTCCAGCTGCTGAAACAAGATCTCCAAACTGCTCCTGCTCTGGCCAATCCAGATTATGGCAAACCATTCCATCTCTATGTGGCTGAGCGACAAGGGTATGCATGTGCAGTATTGATGCAAGACACCCCAACAGGTAAACAGCCAATTTCTTATTACAGCACAAAATTAGATGGTGTCGAAGAGGGTTTGCCTCCCTGCTACCAGGGCTTGGCAGCAGCAGCCTTCGCATACAAAAAGGCCTCAGTTATTACTATGGGCCACCCTATCATTTTGTACACATCACATCAATTACATGCACTGCTCACCAGTCCACGTTTTGTGATAACACAAGCTCGTCGAACAGGTTATGAAGTTCTGCTTTCAGGACCTGACTTAACAATACAACGCTGTACCACCATTAATCCAGCCACAAGAATGGTACTGCCCACAGAAGGTGAGCCCCATGATTGTCTCCAGGAGACGGACACCTTCATGAAGGTAAGAGAGGACTTATACAATCATCCAATCCCATCTGATTTGACACTGTTCGTAGACGGATCATGTGTCAGAGGTGAGACAGGTAATAGAGCGGGATATGGAATAGTCCAACTTAACCCTGATGGGACCTTTACCAAAGTACAATCAATGAGCTTAGATCAACCTTGCTCTGCCCAATTGGCAGAGATAAAAGCATTAACAGCAGCATGTAAATTGGCTAATGGTAAAAGAGTGACAATCTATACTGACAGTGCTTATGGGTACGGGGTATGCCATATAAACGCTAGCATCTGGAAACAACGAGGGTTTGTTAGAACAGATGGTACCCCAGTGACACATGGGCAAGCAGTAGTATAGTTAATTAAAGCTATGCAACTTCCATCTGCGTTAGCTATTGTAAAATGTGCTGCTCATCAAACAGCAAAAACACCTATTGCCATTGGAAATAACTTAGCAGATGAGGCAGCTAAAGAAGCCACAGGTTCAGCAGTACAGGGACCAATGGTTCATGTAGCTGAGTGTGAACCCATTACTAATTTGGCCTCCTTAATAGAAGCCCAAAATAACGTATCTGAAGCAGAAAAGCGTCTCTGGGTGCAAAGGGGGGCAGCTCGGTTAACACACCCCCACGATGGATTGTGGCATAGTTCTCGAGGACATTTTGTACTACCTTTGTCCTTATTACCAACGGCGATTAAAATAATGCATGGACCTGATCATTGTTCACGAGCCCAAGTTATTCAAAAGTTACAGGCAGTCTGGTGGTCACCTTATATGACACCAATGGTAGACAGAGAACTGGCCTTATGTCCGCATTGTCCTAAATATAATGTGCGTAAGATGTTCACACAGCCCTTAGCACATATTCCCATGCCAGACGGTCCCTTCCGCCATCTGATGATGGATTACGTTGACATGATAACTCGGGTTCAGGGAAAGAGATATATGTTGGTGGTTGTATGTAGGTTTAGCAGATGGGTGGAGGCATGCCCCACTGCTAAGAATGACCACAAAGCTGCAGCAAGATTTTTGTGTAAAGAAGTTTTTCCCAGATTTGGCATGCCTGATACAATATCATCTGATAACGGACCTCATTTTGTTTCACAGGTGATCCAGCAAATGTTTAAACTGTTGTGCATAACACAGAAGTTTGGTTGTGTGTATCATCCCCAGTCACAGGGCTCCGTGGAACGAGCTAATGGAGTGCTGAAATCAAAGATAGCAAAGATAATAGCTGACAGCAACAACCGTTTGACTTGGGTGGACGCCTTGCCTGTTGCATTGATGGCAATGCGCTCTCAAACTAACCGAATAACCCATCTTACTCCCCATGAAATGCTTACAGGTCGACCAATGCCTCTCCCACAGGTTCGTGGACCCCTGCTGCAGGAGGTCTCCTTGGCACAGCTTGAACGTGAAATGGGGGACTATCTCAGGTCCTTAACACGCATTCACAGGCTTATATTTCAACAGGTGAAAGCAGCTCACGGCCGAGACGAGACACACATTCCAGTGGACGTCAGGGACGTTCAAGTTGGTGACAGTGTGTTCATACGCGTCTTTAGACGTCAGTGGAACGAGCCTCGTAGGGAAGGCCCGTTTAAAGTTGTGCTTACCACTCCCACTGCCCTGAAAGTTGAAGGTAAGCCCTTCTGGTTTCATAAAAACCACTGCACCAGGCATCGGCCTCCAGACCCACCTGGCCTTGCTCCAGGACCGACGGGCTCTGCGCATGCTGACAGGGCAGCAACAAGTCTCCCTCCGCAGCACCCCTCCACTAGCTCACAGACTGTAGATGTTGCACCGGTGTCGGGCACTGATGCGCACCCACTCCCCTCCACGTCCGGCGTCCACAGACGTTCGGCACGTTTGGCAGCCCGCCAATCACCAATGCCAGGGGACTCTGAGGATGACAGTGTTCATTCTTATGCTTCCCATCCGCCTTCTGATTCTGGTGGCAATGATGATGATCCTGTTGCCACTGAGACTTCTTCTGGGTCTCACCCAGATCCATCCGTCGTTCAGGCACTGGACGAACTTCTTTCTTCTGGCCCATCAGATGCTGGTGGAGTCCTGTCCCCTTAACATCCCTCACCTGCATCTTTCCCTCTCATCCCCTCCCTTTCCCCCTCCTCCTCCGCGTCAAGTGGGCCGTCGATCGACTCGGTCCCGCCCACCCCATCGCCGTCTGGGCATCTCCCGTATGCGCCTTCTTCAGACTTTGATTAACTTCTTGTTGTATTAACCCTTTGTGGGTTAACAAGGGGGGATCTTATGAAAATTAATACTAACAGTGCACACACACATTTAATGCGTCACACACAAACATGTGCACTAGCAATGGTAACACTAGCTACTAACCAAGGGGTAATCAATAATAATGATGGAGAAAATTTATCACTAATGCATGTGCAAGTCAAAGGATATGATTATGTAATGTCTGAAGAAATTTTAGGTAACTCAATGGGGAAACATTGGCTTGGAGTTCCACAAAGCATGGACTGCCGTGAGGATGGGATGGTGATCATTGAGGTAAGATGCAAAATGTACATATGCCAAAATACATTAACAGAGCAGGTAATGACGGTAGGGAAAGCGCATAGAATGTTAAAATTGGTAAACAAAAGGCAGAAAAGAGATCTAGACAAATTAAAGTGAAACCAATATGTTCCAACAATGGATTCAGTACTCTGTCCAGGCAATGTTCAAAGCCAAAAAGCGCCCTAAAGATGATTGTATAGCCTGCTATAATGCTAAAAAATTACCAGCCCTTCAGATTATTCCCGGCTAATTGGAACACTCAGCTGAAGGGATTCTGGGATTGGTTTCACAAGCTTGGAAGGGGAAAATATCTTGAGGCAGCAGGAATGATTCTAGGGGCAGTAATGCTGATTATATTGATAGTTGTGTGTTGCATCATACCCCTTGTTCGGGGACTGGTCTCAAGACTTGTTGTAAGTGTAACTGGTCAGTTCCCAGTTGTAGAGATACAATTGGACCAAGAGATATAAAACATAACCATGATCACCTTCCACCCTCACCAGGTACGTGCATTTCTTTAATAACAACAGTGTATATATATAAATATTTTGCATAACAATGACTTATATACTTACTCACGTAGATATAGCAACTTGCATGCTGAATAATCCATAGATATAAGAGATAATATGCCTTCAGATGATGCCTAAATTTGCCATACTATGTCCCCACAGGTAGATTATTGAACATGGCAGAGGCTAGTTATGATGAATATGAAGAAAACCAAATGAATTTACAAGCTGCACTGGCGTCGTTAGGCCCATCACTAGGGGTAGGATGCCCATATCTTCCTCCCAGGTACCTACTAGATCCTGCAGAGGGGCCAAGCAGTGCACCTTTGGGTTGGAGCAAACCTATGATGACACCCAGCAGGCAGCCTGAGGATCAACCTATGATGACACCCAGCAGGCAGCCTGATGATCAACCACCATCACCTACTGGGAAGCCACTGTCCATCTCGATGCCACCAGGGGACCTCAGTATTGATCTCGGTCCAACCAGCACCCCTGCCAGTCCTGAGAATCCCGAGGATCAACGACCACCGTCACCCCACCAATATAATTATCCGCCACCACCCATTCCAGGCGTACTGGCTATGTTCATGGTCATAGCAGATGACATAAAGCTTGATCTTGCCGAAGCTCATCATGTTGCAAAGTTCTTGGCTCATCCGCTGGAGTCCTATGATACCAACGCTGACCTTAAGCCTGAAATCACCTCTATGACCACAGCAGTTTATGCCAAATTCATGAAGGGTCTGATGCACCCCGAGCCACGACGGTCCTTTGAACGAATGCGCGGCACCATGTACAAACGCAAAGTAAAGGCTGGGAATCGGCAGCTGACCCGAGACAATCTGGAACTGAGGCAGCAACTTCGGGATGCACAGCAGACCATTATCGACCTACAAGAGCAAGTGATGCAGCTGACCGCTGATCTGCAGCGTATGGCTCCGTATACCCAGGGGGGCCCGGACGGAGGGCAGAATTATGGACAGAATTATGGAGGCCATTATTATTATTAATATCAACTTCAACACCATACTGGATATAAGGACAATGCTGATAATTGCTGATTATATATACCTATGTTAAAAATAAGTGACATAATCATTGTGTATACTACATGTGACAGTACATGTACTGTGCAGGAGAGTGCCACTTGGTTACTCCTATGTTGGTTGTAATGACGGTCATTGACCATTAGATGACGTGCGCGCCTGCCTTAGTCCAGGCATGATGTGGCTTTTCTTGGTTATTTATGGGTGTGTCTTGACACCTATGCAGAGGGGGATGCGATGACTTCGCAACACAAGATGCTGCTTGGGCATTGGAATTTTCCTCTGCTGAAATAATAAACAGAATTAGAACATCTTGCTAAAAGAAAAAAAGTAAGCAACGAGGACGGGTCCTCTTAAGGGAGCCAAGAGGGGGATCCCTCTTTGTTTTTATATATTCTGTTTTCTGCATTTTATTAGTTTAATATTTACTCAGACACCACCACATCTTATATTACTCACTTCTACTATATGGTGTGTATTTAATCTCACGTTTAGTTTAGTGTGCACAATATATATATAAACTTTTGTCACTTGGGTGAGTTCACATTTAAAGTGTTTTAGATTAGTTATCACCTGCATAATCACGTAAATTGATCCTTTTTAGGATCAAAGGGGGGAAATGTAGTGTATTATTTGTCATAAATGATTAGAATAAAACAAGAATCAAAAGTTTTAAATGATTAAAGAGAATTGTGTTCATGAATATATTTATGTAGGCCAAGAGGAGAAAAACAGAGCAATGAGTGTGTGTAACTGCTGCACCTGACTGTAAGAGGAAGAAAAGCACACTCATCTGCTGGAAAGCACAGGATTAAGGCCCTTAGTGATAAGAAAAAGCACCCTCATAAAAATGAAGTATTTGACATATCAAGGTTAACCAGCCCAGCAAAATTTGGCCATACAACTTGTGATAAATAGAGTTGTTATTTTCAAGGCACAATGTGCAGTACTGATCCCAGAAGGGGTGATGCTTTGACTGAGACACAAAGAGGAACACTAGGCCAGACTGACATGGCTTAAAGTAGGGAAAGGATAAGTTTCAACATGTTTTTGACTAAACCGTCATAAGTTTCTGCATGGCCTGAGAGAGTGCTCTCACAAGTATGAGATGTGTCTATGAATGTTACCGTGTTTTGCAGATAAATATCAATGTGACCTTTACCAATGACTGAAATATGTTCTGAAGGGGGTTTTTCCACCGATAAGAAATGTATAAAAGGGAGCTGGTTTCACCATTTGTCAGCTTCGGCTCACCAGCGCTGTGTAAATATGTAGTGTTTAGCAATAAACTCACTGGACCTGGACTCAGCGGCCTCTGTCTAAATTTTTTGATCCTTGTTTGAGACTTTTTCTGCTTTTTAAGAACTTTGAATTTTTATAAAACTTAGCTTCAATTTTAAGTCGTCAAGAAGAGAATTATAGGACGACAATAACAAAACTGCTATTTTCAATGACTACTTATTTTTGTCCAGCTTTAACATCGGTATCGATATCGGTTATCGGCTACATGAGTTTTAAAATATCGTCATATCGGATATCGGCCAAAATCCCAATATTGTGCATCCCTAGTCCTATCTAAAGAGACCGATTCCCTGAAAAGTAGCCAATCAGACGCAGTTCTTTCTCAGCTTGGTTCCAAGCTCAAAGTGAAAAAAGTTGACATGAATGCATAGAAACAGGTGCTTCCAGGAAAGGAAAGGATTTACAGGAGCATAAAAAGCAAGAGCAAGCGTAAATTCATTGTTGTGACATATTGGGGGCCTCTTGGTACTGAATTTGCACGCTTCAAACATTTAAAATGTGCATGGAGAATAGTTTATGTGCGTGTATTTTAAATAAAACTGCTTGTATCGTTATTTATTACACCTGTGCATTTTTTAAAGAACTCTTATTTTGTAGGCAGCTTTTCTGCCAAGGGATCTGAGCGGCTTCCTGTACCTGGAGGAGCCACGAGAGCATAACAATAATCAAGATTTTTTCTTTTTATTGATGTTTTAAAATGGCCTATTTAAAGTCCAGGCTTGAATGCTGTTGAATAACTTTAACAGGAGTTAATTATTCAACATGAAGACATGCTCACAATTTCTCCCCATCTTAATAAGCACAATCATGATTTGGAGATTTATTTTATTTTTTAAATACCTTTAAATTTGTTTGATGATTTATAAAAAAGTAAGTAAATAAATCAAATGTGATAGGGGGTAAATACTTATCATACAAGACAAATTTAAGTATAAGGCAGCCAAAATCAGACATCTAACTAAAAAATAAAAATAATGATTTGCATGCTGATAAAAGCATTCTTTTTTATTTTAAACAGTTTAGTTTTCAAGGTTTTTTCAGTTTTACATTACAGGTAGGATTAGTATCATGTTAGCGTCAAGGTCCAACCAAATATATGAGCAAGTATAGATGATTGGATATTCGTGCTTCCTAACAGCAGCCTTCTACCCCTCTGGTCATCCTTAAACATCTGCCAGATCAAATATCAAAGGTGGCCACATCAGTCTGTGCATGTGTCACACCGAGGTGTATCTTTCATGGGAGATAATGTCTGCTGTCTGTTAGCATGGTGTTTCAACTTAAAGGAACCTTGAACACAGCGTGTGGGGTGTTTCTGCAGGGAGGGGTCAACAGGGTGAGAGTTCACCACGAAGCCCTGCAGGTTTTCTAGCTTTGCAGAGATAAAAAGGAAAGAAAGTGACATTTTTAGCTAGAGGGCAATACTTTTTCTTCTATTGATTTTTGCATTTGCCAGAATATAGATAGTAGCGCAAATAAATGTTTACACAAATTTCTGTAGGATTTTTAAAAGATATATATACAGTATATGACCTATATAATAGGAAGCATCAGTCGTACCTGGGAATGCTAGGAAACTATCAAGAAAAGGCAAGTATGGAGGCTTTTGGTCATTGATACAGTAAATATTTTGGAATAATTCACCTACAGGGTTAGGGTGAAGGTTATTGGGAAAGAAAAGTCCAGACATGTGTCCTCACACTTCCACTGAGCACAAAGATCAATCTACTCCACATCCTTGCAGTGTGTTTGGCTCTAACTAGTCATAAGAATGTGCAGCACATAAACACTGTGCTAAATGTGTAAACCATCTCAGGGACTGCAAAACTGCAAGTGTTGGATTGGAGGAAAAGCAAACACAGAGGAAAGGTTTGAAAAATCTGCTGGGAATAATCTCAAATATCAGAAACACTGAGGGAATATAAAGGTATTGTAACAGGAAACTTATGGAAGCTGCTAATAACAACCCCATCATTGTATAGATGCTTGACCCAGGACTGTATTGACATAAATCTTTAAATTGTTTTAAAATACTTGAGCCCCACTTGACTTTATTTTCAAAAGGCTTTGGCGTTCAGAAAACCAATGACAACAGAGAAGAACCATTGGCGAGTGCTTTTAGAGCCGTAGAGAGGGATGGGTGGACTGCTGCTCTTTCAGAGAGTAACTTTACTGGTTTAGACACTGGTATATGGGGTAAGATTACTGTCAAGATTACTGTTAAGTTAACGCATCTGCAGTGTAGGGGTTAGAATTTGTAAATGAGATTCGATAATGTAAAAAGGTTTAGGTTTGTGTTTGTTCGTTGTCATGAACTCAAAGATACATGTGACATCAGATCATCTGTGAGAATAAAAGATAAGAACCATGAAGTTACAAAGTCACAACTTTACATCACTAAAATTACAAATACAAAACAGAAATCTTCTTGTATTTGTAAATTTGTGATTTGTATTCCTAGACTTTTGATTTGTACTTAAAACTTTCTGATTCTTACTCATAAATTTTTAAGTCGTACTCATAAATAAGTTTTTTGTAAATTTGTACTCATAGATTTATGATTCACACTTGTAGACTTGCAGGTTGTACTTGTACATTAGTTACCACTACTCGTAAAGAATCAACTCAAAAAACGTTTTATTTGTAATTGTAAATTTGCGATTGCTCTCACAGATTTATAAATTTACACTTGTAGATTGTACAAAAATGTAGTTGTAAATTTGTGATCAGTACTTAGAAGTTTGTTTGATATATAATACATATATAATCTGTACTTGCATTGTTGATAAGTGTTAACGTATTCATAAGATCTAAACTTATATTATGTCACATGTATCTTTCAGTTGACGACTAACAATCCTAATTTAATTACATTATCAACTCTCATTTAAAAAATCAGAACTCTACGCTTAAATTTATATTCATAGTGTCATGATCTGGCCTGTTTGCTCTCCCTTAATTAGTAATTCCTCTCGCCTGCCGTTTTCCCTCCCTGCCTCAGTCATAATTTATTCCTCTCACCTGTTTCCACTGGTTTATATTCAGTTCAGCCTGAGCATTCAGTGCCAGATCATTGCTTGTCTCTCTGTCAGTCTTTCTGTTCAGTTTTTATTTGGTTCAAGTCCTGGATCCTAGCTGCCAGTGGAAAGAGGGTTTTAGTGTTTGTCTCGTGTCCTGATTGTCCACTGTTCCTCCCCCGTGGAGTTCACTGGGTTTTTGGCTCATTATGGGGGGAGGTTCAGTTTTTATCAAAGTAAGCCTGGCTCCAGGGAGGAGACCAGTTTAAAGTCCAGCTTCAAGTTCCGGTTCCTACGTCCTGTCTCGGCTACCTTCTTCCACTGTGCCTGCCTGTCTGCACCTGATCCTGTCTGCTCCTGTGCGTGACCACCTGGTCATGCTTCTGGTCCCAGTCTGACTCTGAACCCTCCTGGAAGCCTGTGGATGCCTGAAAGTCTGGATCATGTCACCTGTCTCTGTTCCTGCCTGATCTGGATCCTGCCTGTTTCTGTCTGTTCTGGATCCCTCACCAGGATCGGCTTCCAGCATGACCTCTGGGACTGCAGCACTGGGGACATTCGTGGTCTGGACTGTTAAACCAGGTAAGTGACCAACACAGTTAATCTTCTATCAGTTGATCGTGGTCACTTACCTGTGTTTCTCCCCCAGAGTGTCTGAGATTGGGTGGTGCCCCGCCCCCCACCTGCAGTGTCCACGAGCCACAGCTCCACTTTTGTTTTGTTTTTATTTTAATAAATCTTTTTAACTTTGCTACTGACTGTCTCTCCTGAATACTGGGTCCATCTGTCCCTGATTCATGACACATAGTTATATTACCTCATACTGGTACTTCTGCTGCCTCACTGCCATTCTGGAAATCTCCTTTTATACAATTTCCTAATTGTCTTCAGTTTTGATTGATTGCTAAACATAGCTAAACAAATAGCTGTATGCATTTTATATATAAAATTTGTTAGTATTAGTATGTAAGTAACAGACTTTAGGCTAAAAATATAATATATACCGCAAAAAGCAAGATGGATTGGATGGATGGATGGATTGGTGGATGGATGGGTGGATGGATGGAT